>RJWJ010009774.1:0-48972 GCA_004363605.1 Indri indri | reverse complement strand
CATGTGCAGAGGATTTGTGCACCAGACCATACTCCCTTATGAAAAGTGCAAACACTGGGACCTACTGGGAAGGAGGCTGTGCGCCTCCTCTGGTGAGCGGGGAAAAGAGAGGAAGAAAGGAAGCCTGCAATGAAGCCATGAAAAATCTGTATTTGTAGAGACACCCCAATTAAACGTTTTGTTCCATATTATCTGGGAGAAGGAATACAAGTTCTTCCTCCAGGCCCTCTCTCACATTCAGAAGACAAACTAACACAGCTCCCTTAGCTAAATATTTATCTGATAGAGACTGAGTCATTCAGAAGAAACCATCACCGTGTAGACAGTGAGCTTAGAATTTGATTCTGTCCCCGATCGCCCCACAATCCAGCAGGTGGGGCCCACGAAGATTAGATCAGCTGAGAAAAATAAATACGTAGCATGTCATTGCACAGCTGAGCATTACGTGAGTAAATTTATAATCCTGTTATACCTGTAAGCATATTCCTCACCCCCACCCCCAACCCCGGCGCCAATGACTCCAAGCCAGGAAGTGCCTTAGTCATCCTGGTGCTGAACACTGGGATTCGTCTGTTCGCATAAAGCTGGGGCCCTGTTTGCTTTGGGTGAATTTGAGCAGCTTTCATGTGAGTCCGATCTCCCTTTCATGCTTGCTCCTCCCCATCACTGAAGACCTGCTCTGAGCCACCCATTTCAACCCCTACCTGCTTCCTAGGAGTGCCTTCTCCCTGAAGACTGACCTTGCACCTGGTTCACAGATGATGTCTAAGATATGTGGTTTCCCCAGGCAACCAAGAGGCTGCCTCTAGCCTAACAAAATATTGCTGCTTCCCAGAAAACTCCCACCCCACCTGTGGCAGCCCAGATAAGACAAACATTAGCGGTGCTCTCGTGAACACTCTAAATGGGCTTACTGACTTGCTGGCGCCAGAACAAGCTTGATTTTAAACATTAGCTACAGTTTATCTTGTACTGTGCCAAATTTTGTGTGCACAATCTCATTTAATCTTCACAAAACTGTATGACCTAAATACGCACGTCTCCATTATGAAGATGAGAAAACTGAGGCTTAGAGAGTGCTAAGGGCTGCAGGTTTCTGTCCTCCACCCCCAAAGTCCTATGTGGAAGCTTTAATGCTCTATGTGATGGTATTTGGAGGGGGGAGGCTTTGAAAGGTAATTAGGTTTAGATGCGGCCATAAGGGTGGAGTCACCATGGTGGGATTAGTGTCCTTATAAGAAAGACTAGAGCCTGCTTTCCCCTTGTGTGAGGACATAGCGAGAAGGCTACCATCTGCAAACCAGCAAGACAGCCCTCACCAAAACCCAACCATGACAGCACCCTGATCTCTGACTTCCCAGCATCCAGAATTGTGGGAAATAAATGTTTGCTGTTTAAGCCACCCAGTCTTATAGCAACCCTAGAAAACCAAGACAGAGGTTCAGTAACTTGTCCATGATTATTCTGCTGGTAAGTGACAGAGAACCTAAAAGTTGAAGCAATTGTCTGACTCCAAACTTGAACCTATAACCATGGTACTTACCTGCCTCATCTATGGCCAATGATTTCTAGTGATGTTGGGAGGCTCTCAGCATGAAAAGCACTCTGGGCATAAGGGGTTGGCCTTATGTCAGCCCCAATTCAACCCTAATATGCTGTAGGCACTGCAGACATATTTCCCTAGAAAGAACGTAAACCACTGTGCTGACTCTTGCTGGCTTAATGAAGCTCGGAAAGAACCATGGCAGTCCTGCGCTCACTTGCACAGGAGTCCCTGCATAGCCTGATGGTCAGAGACGGAGGGCATTGCCCCAGATTTGCCCCAGAGGGCTAAATATTCCTTAGATGGAGATTATTGTGGTGGCTACATTGCAACTCCTAAGAAAATTTGAGTGCACTGGAAACCTGGCATTCAATCAAATGTCTGTTTGCTTATTGTCTGTCTCCCTCACTAGAACATGGGCTCCATGAGCACAGAGATTTTGTTTTGTTCACTGCTGTGTCCCAGGCACTGTGAACAGTGCCTTCCACTGCATCGATATTCTGGAAAAGTGAATCCCTGACCTCCCTGAGAGAAGGGAGACGTAATTCAAGTCCTTTAGGTTAAAATCTTAAAGCCTTTCAGCTACTTAAAGTTACAACACCGAGGGTGTTTGGCATGGGTGATTGGCACCACGGTGAGTCTGAGCTGCATGGTGTTTGGTGTCAGGACAGCCCAGACTGAGAGCAGGACAAGTGACAGGGCTGGAACAGCAGCAGCGTGGAGCTGAGGTGGAGAGTCAGAGCTACGCTGGGGCATGGGGAGTGGGAGGGGGAGACCCGAGGTCTCAGAAAGCCCGGATACCCATGACACTACTATGTGTCCAGTTACTGGAAGAAAGGAAAAGTTCAACAATTCCCTCTGGATTTCATCTCATTCCTTGGGTACAAATAGAAGGAAAAGAGGTTATCAGAGAACTCAGTAATAAAATATGATAATATGTATCGTGTGCATAGTGCATGCCAGGCTCTAATTTAAGCACTTACATAGACCGGCTCATTTAATCCTCACACCAGCAACTGATCTAGAGAGAGGGCTAAGCCATCAAGGTTGCCCTGGCAGCGGCAGAGCCTGGATTTGAACCTCACCAGACTGGGTCCAGGGCTGCAGCTCTTCATTAATGATGATGAGGTCTCAGGAAGGTAATGGCATCTATCCGCAGAGTCCTAAGAGTGTGCCTGAATCAGACAAAATGTGTGGTGATTTAGGCCAATGATGTCACAACAATGGGTAGTGGTGGAGAAAACAAGGAGTTTATACGCACAATGAAAATCAAGTTTTTCTAAAGTTCTCAAAGTCCCAGGGCCCAAGACTACCATTGTAGGGTTTCTTCCCTTTTTGAAATAACATACATAGAGATAATGGTACAGGGAGATTGGGACACCTGTCTGGGTCAGGAGTGTGCCTTCATTGAGCACACAAGCACCCATGTGCAACAGGCACCATTGAAGGCACAGCCCCCCCCCCCCCCAGGTGTTTTTGGGCAGGGATGCATTTGCCCCTTCACACGTACGACCAGGGCGATTGCACAAAGATGATATCTCATTCCTAGAAGGCTCCTAGAACACCAAAATCTTCTACTTTGAATGTTAAATTAGGAAAAAAAGCATCTTTACCAAAACCTGCCTGAAGTGCTTTCTTCTTCCTCAAATATATATATATATGAGACCACACGTGCACGTCTGCACGAACACACATACACACACACACACACACAATCCCTACACGCACAAAAGCCACCTTGCCTAATATGCACCTTAGCCTGAGAAAAGGACCATACCTGGATAGATTTAGAAATAAAACTACCTGCTGACAAGTTCAAATTAAGATTTTTCTTTTTAGAGAAAACACAAAGTTAAACTTTAAAGCCCAGTAATATGTAATTAAAATCAAAACCTTTTAAAACCACTATTTTTCCTATAAGGCACTGCTCAGAAAGCCCTGCCAGCTGGCTGGGTGTGCGTGTGAAAGACCATAATATTTCGGGAGTTGTCCCTGAACCAGACATTTTTCTCAGCATTGCCGGCTGCTCATGGCCACACTGCCCGGGCACCTGCAGGATCAGTCAGTTTGCACAAGCAGCTTCCCAAGTGAATGACGTACCTCCCCTTTCTGTTGTTCCCAAAGACCAACATCTGTCAGAGATCAGCATATGCATCCGTGTATTAAAGCGCTCACTGTTCTAAGGCCCTGCACTTAATTTTCCCTTGGGTAAACAGAGCCAATAATGGACAAATACTGAAGGATCAAATATCCTTAAACTATTGGAGAGAGCTGTGAGTACAGACTTTAATCCCCATCAGAAGTGAGAAAAAACAGAGAGCAAAAAACTATGACAGAGGCTTTCCAGATCAGGGGCGAGGAGGCCGGGGTGGCATTTGTGCCGTGGCAGTGTGACATCTTGGGAGGCATCTTCCGAAAGCGGTGGGATAGGGCATTTAGAAGTTCCATGCACATTTAAATGTTAAATACAGTGTGAGCCAAGCAACTGATCTTTGCTCTTTCTAGAAATGAATAGCAGAGGATCTTCCTGCTTCCATCCTCCAAGCTCAGTGGACCTCACAGTCTCTGTAACCCTACACCGAAAAGATTTCTACAAACTTCCTACTAATTGCATTTCAAGGCAGGGACCACTAGGAAGATGAAGTTTGGATAGGCTGACAGTCTTGGCCTTTGAGTCCATGGTCAGCCTTCTAATGGCTGAGCCAGCCCCAAGGGGAAACATACAGCTCGAGTTTATCTTTCAAGTATAAGCTTCTGAGGATGAGCCTTTCCGCCTCTCTGGAATTCTTGTCTAATACAGGGACATAATATATTTCATAAATTTCTGCACAACTCTTTCTTTTAAAAGAAATGTTCTTACCTTTGAGATAATTTTGCCTCAAGAGATTAACCTATCCAAAATTTATCACTCTACACAGCCACACGATTTTCTGATTTGTTTTAATAAATAATAAAAAATAAAAGCACTCAACCTTCCAGATTATAGATTTCCCTTTTGTAACTTCAAAAAATTAGAGATGTTTTCTTGTTACTTACAAAAAAAGAATATAAATCAGTCTTGCCATGGACCGATATTCGTCACAGCCATGTGTCTGACTTAAACCATCTGGGTGTATTTTTAAATTATTCCTGTTTAGAAACCTCAAAAAGAGGTTAAACATGTGGCTGACAGCTTTGGTCCTGAATGGCCAGAGGGAAAGCAGGAGGAGGAGTTCCAAGCGAGATGCTCCCAGAAAACTAGGCTGACACTATCCGCAGAAGAGCCACAAAAGCGTCTGCAATGCATTGTTCTCTGCCTCCAAAATGTTGCCATGTAAAGGCGGCCCCCGTGGGCCCTTTCAGGTAGGAGCTGGGGGCTCTGCTCTAATTCAGCCTTGCCTGTGAAACACCTGGATAACCTTCAGAGTGGGCAAAGCAAAATATTACCTACCCTTGCGTAGGGAGGCAGGATAGCACATCTGACCCGAAGGCAATCACGGGATTCAGTCTAAAGCAGAATTGGGTTCTCTGCTACCTCCTGAGTAAAAGTGAGCCCCAAAATGCTGAAAGAAAACAGAAAACATGGAAAGCAGCCCCTAAGAACTACATCACATTTCCTTTCCAATGAGTTAAAGAATGTTTAAGCCTTGAGAAATCGATGAGTGAATAATGACGTATAGAACCTATAAATAATAAATGAGCTGGATATACAACCAACTGTGTTAAAACTGCATTGATAAAATTCCCAATAACCTAGAAGGCAGAGACAGCAAAAAGTAAATAAAATCATGGTCCCTAGTAAAAGTTCTTCATTGTTATTGGTTATGTTTTTGCAATGGGTCCTTTCCATTTATGTAGTGAAGACAAACAGATAAGCATATACATTTGAGATGCAAGAGTGACATGACTCTGTCATTTTAAAGCTCACTTGACAAAATTTCTCCTTTTTAATTGCATGACCCCATGTATTTGTTGATTTCCTTCCTGGAAAATGTATTTCTTTGCTTCCGTCTTCCTCAGAACCAGAGACCTTCAAGTCTAGTTTTGCTTATATTTTCTCATGTGATATTCACAGTCTACAAGTTGAATATTATTTTTTAATGAGCAAAGTAAAGGCCTAGGGAGGCTAGGAAATGTGCCCGTGGATAGTATATAAAGAGTTAGACCTCTAACCTGGAGGTATCTAACCCTAAGTTTAGTTTATTACATACTCTTTCCCCTTCCAAAGAAACAGTCCTGCTTTTTTACCACCAAGAATTCCTTTTTAATTTTTTATTTCTCTCTCATTGGACCCAAGTTTGGGCAGAATTTTAACCAGCCAACAACTGATAAAAATTAAATCACAACTAATTCCCCACGTGTATTCACAGAAAATATTTATTAACATGAGAGTATCTGACTAACATGAGAGAATACTGGGCTGAGATAATTTCAGTCAAAGGGGTTTCAAAAAGGTATTCTTCGTAGTCTATCCAATGAACAGAATTATAGTGTTTAAATGTTTAATCCATATTATTAGGCTTTTTGAATATTAAAAAGAGCCATCCTGTGTGCCTATGGGACTCCAGGGACCACTGGTCTCTACCCTGCCATCAGAAGACACTGGATTCTGTGATTTTAAATAGCAGAAGCAGGCGATGTGATTGCTCTGTTCCTGAGAACGCATTACCTTGAGGCAGAAATCCTTTCATATACCAGTCTAAATCCCTCCTGCTCCAGTGTAAACCCATTTCCTCTTCTGGCCTCAGGAGAAAGGGGAACAGCTGCTGGGCGTCTTTTAACTCTTCCTCTGTGACCCCGGGGGCTGGTCCGGCTTTATCGTGAGCGCACCACATTGAGCCTCGTTGGCCAAATTCCTAACGAACTTTAGGTTTGTTATCCCGACTCTCATTTCCCAACATATTTTCCAGGTTCTCTTTTTGTTGTGCAAGGAGGGATTTAGATTCTGCGGATCCGGACATAAAAGCTTCAGACTTGAGAAGTATCTCACAGGACTGCTTGGATTCTTCATGTAGCACCACGCTGCAGGAGAAAGAAAATCTGATATCATGATAGCTGAAACTGATATCTGTTGCTGCTATTCCAATTGCGTTCAGTACTTCTGGAAATTCTTGCTTCGGATCACAGTCATATTACCAGCTGGGGTCAAAATACACCAGATGAAGGATTCATATTTCTGTCTAATTCATTATACTCATGACTTTTATGAAGCATCTGGAATTGGACATGCTAGCAGCATTCATAGGGAATCCATTTGGAGCCACGACAAAACTGCTTTTCATCGATCAGTCAAAACCTGCCCAATCACAAAATGGCACTTTCAGCTCTTATTAAGTCTGTTTTTAATGTCCTGTCAACAAATAAAAATACAGATATAAAAATAATATCAAACCCCACATTTAAATCCTAGAGGAAACACTCAAGGAAGGGATCTGATCCATCCCCCTATACCTTAAATAAACCCAAATCCATGTTTGCCAGACAAAATCTATTTCTCTTGTTGCATTGCCTTGGATCTTCAAGTTTGAAACATCAAATAATGGTTGTGATGATATTTAAAATAAATTCCAATCTTTTATGCAGCTACTTACTGGAACCAATGTTCCAACTATTTGCTATCTCGCTATGAAAAGCAAAGCAAAACAGGTATTCCAAAATTTATAGATTCCAATTCATAGGAAAAAGAAATCACACAGAGATGATGTAAGTGGCATTGTCTTCCATCAGCCCAGGTTCTCATAACGTCAAGTCTCCAGGAAGAGATGTATGTAGCCAAGGGCAACCCCTAAGTCAGTTAAGCCCTTAAAAAACTTATGCTTGTATTGCATAGCTGTCCTTCTTCCACAACCTTCGACACCTTTTACGACAATTTTCAAATCTTTTTATTTCCCTTTGGCTTCTGAGCCTCCACAAAACAGATGATAAAAGTTGGCATTCCTACTAAAAAAAGAAAGAAAGAGAAAAAGTCTTCCTAAAGACCAGGATTCAGAATCGAAATCTAGTGAATTCAACTGACCGATTTTCTAAACCATCTAAACAATCTCCACAAACATTTTAAGGAAGCAAATCTCAGGTCTATTTATAGTTCTAATTCCATCTAATCACAAAATGAAAGTTTACGTTGTATTTTTATCGAAAATTAACAACTTCATTTCTGTTGCCAACTAAAATAAAAGAAGGATAACTGTCTTGGTGCATATATAATTTCATGACACTGTGAGTAATCATTGATAAATACAAATATAATCACATAATTCACCCTTCCTTCACAGCTGAACTCTTCCTGGGCTTACTCATACTCTTCCTCACAAAAGCTAAACCTTTTATTATAACATGCAAGACACTTGCCACAACCTCTATGTCATCTCTCAATATTCCTCCGTATCTCCTATGCTTCAGATATACTGAACTGTTTTCGGCTCCCCAAAATGCTGTTTTCCAGGGCTTGCGTGCCCCTGCACCCACCACGCGTTCCAGGTAGAATTCCCCTTCTCCCTCCCCTTCTCTCCCGTGTGAATCTTCCTCTTCCACCGAGCTTCACTCCCCCACTTTATGCCTGACCTTTTCTGAATAGTCTATTATCTGTCCCTCCTTTAATCAAGACTTAATTAAATTCATCTCCTTTGTCTTCTAGCAGCTTCCTGTGTTATCACTATTTTCTGTCTTTCCTACCAGATAGAAAATACTGTGAACTCAGTAACTGGCTGGTTATTACTTGGCAGCCAGAAGAACAGGTGGGGCAGCTCTTGAGGGGCACCTGTTGCCTCTGAAGAGTGGCTTCTGTGGTGCCTTCTAGCACTGGGAGTGCTCGCTTGTACTGGGGGAGGGCAGGCCACTGTCACAAGCTCAAGGGGTTCAGGGGTTCTACAGAGCCAAGTCCTCAGAGTCAATCATATAGAGGTCCTGTTCCCCAGCTGGGTGTGGTGGCATGTGTTTGTAGTCCTAGCTACTTGGGAAGCTGAGGTGGGAGGATGAACGGTTCGAATCTAGGCTGAGCAACATAACAAGACTTTGTCAATACAATACAATACAATACAAAATAAATAGATGTCCTGTTTCCTACCCATGTATCAGGGTCCCACATTTTCTTAACCAGGGCTCTGACCTTAATATGGCAGACCTGCCTCAACAGAGCCGTCAAACATCTCTGGGGCTCCTTGACTTTACTGGATCATCAGTCTACTGCCTAGCTACCTCTGCTCCTCCTGTGCAGGAGAGAAGGACCTCTTTGTCAGCCTATACCTCCTTGTTAATGGCCTTCAGTTTCTAGTTATCCCTCTGCAGGGCACCTACACGACTTAAAAATAACTAGCCAACTCTGTGGTCTCTGTGGGCATTCTTCCAGATGCCCAAACAATCACATCTGCAACCATTCTACTTCATCCGGACATCAGCTGTGAAATATGAAGCAAAGTACTTTCTCTAGCCTCTGTACCACTTGTGATAGCATTCCCTTCACCTGCCAGGTGGTGATAGACCCAGTTCTCTATATTACCTCTGTTTTCTGGGGCCACTCTCAGAACTACTTGTATTAGTTGAAACCCTTTGAAAAACAGATGCCAAAAAGAGATTGGATGTACAAGACATTTATTGGAGGAAATGCCTATGGGGAAAGACCTGGAAGAGGTGGGGGGAACCTTGGGACCAGGGTGCAGGTATAACCCCTGTAAAGGTGGGGAAGGGCTGCATAAGGAGAGCCACAGACTGCAGAGCAGTTCTGAAAGTGTCAGCTGGGCCAATGGGGAGTCCTTTAGCCACAGTCTCCCAACCGACAGCAATGGGCCCACCTTTTGATCTATGCTACATTCAGTCTTTGGATAGGAGCAGCAGGAGCACAGCGGCAGGCTCAGAGCTTAGCACTTGAAGCCATCCATCAAACACTTCCCCTAGCAGAGATGTGAGGGGCAGAGTTTTATAGCCACCACAGTCACCCAGCTGTCCAACGACTATCCTTATTATAAAGTGTAGATGGGTAGTTCTCTCTGTGCACAGCTCCTATATGTATGAATTTCAGTTACCATTATTTAGTTAAATAACAACAGTCCTCTAACAGTTCCCTAACAAATCTCAGTTGCCATAGTATCTTAAGTGTGAGTAATTGTGTAAAGTACCAACTTTCCTGCCAGCTCTTTAGTCCGTAGATCATTACATTAATAATAGATGCACATCATAATCAATGACCACTCACATCACCTCTTCCAAAGCCTGCTGGTGATGAGTCACTGTGCAGCAGTTACTCAGTTCATGCACAGACAGCACAGAGAAGCATGCATTTGTGTTGTCTTCTTGTCTCCCAGTGATAGACCCATGTGACGTATAATCAGAAGAGAGAATTGGCCAACAAATATGAAAGTGAAGCAAAACAAAACAAAAACAAAAAGTTGAAGGTAAATGGAGTTCTAGAAGAAACAGCTGATCGTGGGAATGTTGACACTGCCGCTGTTGGGGAGACTCTAAATAGGCAGCCACAGGAACAGGGTGAAGATGAACTTACTAAAGTAAATGAGGAAAGCTGTTGTGATGAAAAGGGTGATGATCTCCCAGAAGTGATGCCATCAAAAATCTTCACCTTAAACGTACTTTCAGAGATATTTCACAACATTGAAAGTGCACAGAATAAAACACTGGAAGCTGATCCAAAGTTAGAAAGGGGTATGATGATTCACCAAAGCCTAGAAAAAAATGCTCACTCAGTATTGTAAGTTATACAAGGCAAAGAAGGCAAACACTGTTCAGACTACTCTTGAGAAGTTTTTTATAAAGATATAAGATACTTTAATTCTCAATGTGTCTTCCTATGCTTTAAATTACAGCATACTAAGGAAATACTAGTTTTATTATTTTTTATTCCCTTATGTATTTTTAACTGACAGCAAGAGGATTTTCAATGTTTTGATAATAAAGTTTAAAGGTCACAGAACAATCACAATTTTTTCCACTGATTATTAAGACTGCTTTGTGTGATTCCAGCCCGCACAGTTTTACATTTCTAGCTAAAGCAAGCACTGCCTGTGTATATCAACTTAACCATGCTTGCTTTTTCTCCCTAATTAAGTAATAGTCACTAAGGATTTGAATAATTAGGCAATACAAAATATATGATCACAATTAAACATCAAAAATTAATAAAATTGCAACGTTAAACAGTCGACCATAGGCCATTTAACTCAAGGTCAAATTATAACATACGAAAAGTTTTTTAACATTTTTAAATGTTGGAAAATTAAAAAACCATCAATTAGCTACTAAATTCTGAAGGTTCAATGAGAAGGTAGAGGGCACTTCTAGTATTCTCCCCTAGCTGCCGACTGGAAAAAATATTATTTCAATGAGTAAATGAGATTGGGCAGCATATAAAACAAGAACTTCCTCAGAGGCACAAGTTAGAAATCCTTCTACAGCTTCCGGTTGGTATCAAGATGGTAAATACCCTGCCAGCTCCCTCCCCGAAAATCAAACCTGCAGAAACCATAGAAGCCAAAAAACAACATGATTCCAGGAAACAATAGAAATAACCACAGGAAGAAACCAGGTAGACTCCTGCTGCCCTGCACACTGTGTAGACGGTGTGTATGGGAGCTAGCAACTGCAGCCGGGGGCGGGGGAGCCCAGTGGCAGTGAAAGGACAAGCCGGAGGGAACGGTTTCATTCTCTCTTCCATCGCCCCATATTGAGTTGGTACAATCACTGTCCATCCACTTGCTAGAAATGGCACAGCCATCCCAAAGCACCAGGGCTGGTGCTCTGTACCAGGGCAGTTCAAAAGCCCTTCATGTGAGAATAGTCAAAGAAAGTAGGTAGTGGGTGCTGGCTGAGTGGCTGCCCTTGGGCATTCAGTTCTCTAAACCCCCTCCCTCCAAACTCGCATGGCAGGCGGAATACCACTGAAGGAGACTGCCTCTCCCTAGGGCTGCATCTTTCCAAGTGCGGAAAGGTGAAATCCCGCCCAAGAGAGTTGCCTGGGACAGTGGCAGCAACAGGAGTCATCAGTAACGGAATTTTGGTATTTGGGCCTCTCCTCCTTGAGGCTCGTCCTGTCCCTTCTCTTTAAACTTTCCAAAACTTGGACAGTTTAGGGCGTGCACTTTAGTGCCTTCCCACATATGTTTTCTGATGAATAGCTGAGACCTCCAGGGACCATCACAAGCCCAAATAATTCACAAGACAAAAGCTGAATATATGCCAAACAGCTGAAGCAGAATTGTGGAAATCAAGAATTTCAAATATCCCAATAAATATATTTAAGGAAAAGATCATGGAAAATATTTGTAACATAAATAATGAGCCAGAAATAATAAAAAGTGGAAACAGTAGATAAGTAAAACGCAAACACTGACATAAAGAACATGATAGGTGGGGCAAACAATAGAATGGGTACAGCTGAAGAACTTTAATGAGTTAGAGAGCCTGACAGCAATTCTCTAAGACAGCATAAAGAAAAGTAAAAAGAGAAAATATTCAAAAGAAAGGTAATAGATATGCAGGGTAGATGTGCAAGTGCTAGCATATGCATGGTAAGAGTACCAGAAAGAAAAAGAATATATAAAAGAAAAATACCTTTTACAAAACTTTTCAGAATTAATAAAAGATAAAGATTTTAGTTCACACTTGTTAAATAGTACAGATAAGGAGAATAGGGGATTTAGTGAGTTAGATTTGAGAATATCATATGTGGTAAGATTTAAGAATATCAAGTACAAAGAGAAATTCTAAAAGCTTACAGCGGGAAATAATAGATTATCTACAAAAGAACCAGGCTGATATTACTTATCAACAGCAATACTAGATGTACAATAGAGTAATATTTTATGTACTAAGGGAAAATAATATTAGCCCAGAATTTGATAACAAGCTAAAATGTCACTAAAATATGAAGGTATAATCAAAATATTCAGTGATGTATCAGGCCTCAGATTTTACACACAAAAATCCTCCTTGAAAATACTCTTACAGAAAGTATTCAAATAATGTGAAGAGCAAAATTTAGAAGATATTAATACTTCACAAGTTATGGATTGTAAAAGAATTCAGTGACCTATGGAGTACAATATCCATTGAAAAGACAAAGCAAAACAACAAGGGGGCAAGTAAGGACCAAAATAACAAAAGAAAGTATATCTATCAACTTCTAGATGATATAGCAATATGATGTGCTGTTGAAGGAAAAAATGCCCCAGGTGCTTATCTTTTTAAACTTGATAAATTTAAGAATTCAATAAATGGGAACAAAATTGAATATGAGTTTGAGTCAAGTAACCAATGTAAGGACAAAATTATAAGGTGTCACTTTTAAAACTATAGAAGAACTTGAGTTATCTAATAGAAAGCCAGGGAAGGGGAAGGGAAGGGAAGGGAAGGAAAGGGAAGGGAAGGGAAGGGAAGGGAATAGAGAAGGGGAAGAGAAAGGGCAAAAGGAAAATATAAAATAAGATTCAAGAAATAATTCCTATCATAAAGTAATTACAATAAATGTATATGAGTCATATTTACTAATTAAGGGACAGGAATTTTCACAATGGATGAAAATAAAACCCAACAATATGTTGTCTAAAAAGGATACACCTATAACAAAAGGCACAGAGAGGTTGAAAGTAAAAGTAAAGAAAAAGATAGACCAGGAAGATGTGGATCAAAGGATACCTAAGGTAGCAATTCTAATACACAACACAATAGAATAAAATAAAGAGAAATGTGTCAAAGGAACAAAAAAGGAATATATCATAAAATTACATGGACAGCAAAATAAAAATATGATAGAATTTCAGGTTGAAAAATCAACAATTATTGCTACAGATTTTAGTGCATCTCTCTCATAAACTGATAAATTAAGAGGACAAAAACTACGCAGAGATATCAAAGACATAATCAATATAATTAAGAAGCTCAAGCTATTAGACGTATATCCAATTGTATACCAAATGGAGAATACTCAAGAAATAGTTACAAAAGCATTAGCTACATAATGAACCCTGAAATGATAAATAATGATAAAAAAGGATAAAAATGATAAATAATACACAGAATTTGCTTTCTTTCTTATATAATAAAATTATGTTAGGAATAAAAGGATATCTTTAAATATTAAAAATTTTAGAAACTAAATAACATCTTTCAAAATAACCCTTGCAACAAAAAGGAAATCACATAGAAAATTAAGAAATACAAAGACAGAGCTCCATTACTATTGGTTTGCTTTTTACATGACCTAAGACTTACGTAGAATAAATACCAAAGTTGACCCCAAATGGATCCCTATTTCCTTGAATTTATTAGACCCCAGATATTTTATGGAACTGGTTGAAAATGGCAAAGGCCATGGCAAACAGTCCCTCTTGGTGGGGATGATTCTTGAAAATTGCATCTTCCTACCAACCTACCTTGATAAAGATCAGATCACTCTTGTAAATACATATATTGTGATCTAAGTTTCTGTAAGACCTTTTAGGACCTTCCCTTTCTTTGGGTTCTTTTATAGAAATTCCTAGTTTTTGATGGTTCCACATAATATCCCAGATAAGCAATAGTCCCATAGCTTCTACATTAAATTAATAGCAAGTGAAAATTAGTTTTATAAAAATCAACAACAAAAGTGCATACAATAACCAATAATTTGGTCACATGTGAAACTCACAAGGACGTTTCTACTCTTTGCATAAAGAATGAAGAAAAAAGAAAAAAAAATTTGGAAAGAAAACTCTAACAGCCCAATAATAAAGTAAGAAAGTGAGGGATGGAAGGCGGGTGGGCTGCAGAGATAACTAATGCCTTGGAGATGAAAAAAGCCATAGGACAGGAAGTACTGAAATGATAACACATTAAACATGCTGGGTAGAGAATGTTATTTAATTCCTAAGTGTAATCGTTCAAAAGGAATGCTAAAAAGAAGCCATAAATACCATGAGACCCTGATAAGACCTGTGTTTATTTGTCCTTCTTTCCCTCCCTCCTTCCTTCCCTTCTTCCTTCCTTCCTTCCTCCCTTCCTTCCTCCCTCCCTCCTTTCTTTTCCTTATTTCTCTCTTTTGTTTTGGACATAGGGTTTATCAGGGACACTTGCAGCCTCCTGTAGAGCAAAGTTCACTTTTCCTATACTAACGTTAGTTCTCTAAGGAGAAGAATTAGCTATAGTCCCAAACTGTGTACTTGCTGCCTCTGTCTGCTGCAAATTGAAAAATAGGCTGTTCATTGTGTTTCCATGTTTATTTGAGATTTTGGCTTCCTGAACCTGAACCTATGGTACAACTTATAGGTTACCAAACCAGCTAAATAGAAGGTCTCAGTTACATCAGTTCGTTAAAAGCAAAACAAGGACTGGGGTTACACATGTATAATTTCTTGAAAGACAGTCAATAAGCTAATTTTGTGAGGGCCACAGACAAATATGAATCAGGACCTGCTGTGATTTACTTCTCAAATAAATGCCTGCTGAGAACCATAAATCACCCTTATTTTAGTTTGATTGAGCATATGTGTTTTTACCAAAGGCTGATAGGAGCAGCAGAGACAGTTCAACTAGTTTCCGAAATGAACAATTAACCCCAGTGTTTACCTCCTTAATGTATCATAGACTCTACATTGGACCCAATTATCACCAAAATTTATGAGCTTTATAGGATTCATTTCTATTTCCAAATTGTATAGCTGCTACACTGACTATAGGTGCCACAGCATAACTATAACCCCTTCCCAGTGGCTTGAAAGGGTGTTTGTTTGTTAATGCATAACAACCAGGAAGTGGCTTCCATAGAGCACTATGGGAAAAAAGATGATATCATGATATTCATGTAAGTATTTCATATATATTCATATAAATGATTTCAACCTCCCTCATCCAACTCATCCAAGAAACCACTTGGGTGGTAGCTATCCACTCTTAGAAAGTTATTTAAATCCTTTAAAGTATGTGAGGCAATTCACAATTGCAAGGATGTGGAAACAACCCAAGTGCCCATTAATACATGAGTGGATTGATAAAATGTGGTATATGTATACCATGGAATACTACTCAACTACAAAACACAATGGTGAACTGGTGCCTCTTATATTATCCTGGATAGAGCTTGAGCTCATCCTTCAAAGTGAGGTTATCACAAGAATGGAAAAACAAGCACCCTATGTACACGCCATCAAATTGGTACTAACTGATCAACACTGAAGTGCTCACATGGTAGTAATGCTCACTGGGTGCCGGTCAGGTGGCGGCGGGCGGGGGGGAGGTGGTGGTGGGAATGGGTAAACTCACGACCGTTGGATGCAGAGCGCACTGTATAGGGGAAGAGCACGCTTGTAGCCCTGGCTTGGGTGAGGCAAAGGCATTATATGCAACCAAAATGTCTATACCCCCGTAATATTCTGAAATAATAATAAAAAAAAGTATGTGAAGGAAAAGTCCTTCCCAATTAAGCCACATCATCTGTTGATGGTTATTCATGACAGACCACATCCTGGGCTGTCCTAATGGGTCCAGGAGGCAAATGGTTTCAAAACATTGCCCTTGGAGTGACCTCACATTCCAAATACAAACAGCCATCTCTTTCTCTTTGGAAGCAAGGGGGTAGATTTTTACTCACTGCCCCATTTCCCCAAAAGGCCAACAGAGGGGCAGGTAGATCCAGGACGTGCATTTAGGATTTTAGTAGCCTAAGCCAAGGTAGGAGGTATACCCCCAGATAGTTCACAGAAGAGCAACCACTTGGGTCTCTGCAGAACACAGACACCCTGATCTCAGGACAACTGGGATGGGATGTGGGGTCATTTCTTGTCCTGGTGGTGAACAGGGAGCACCACACAGTTGGGGGAGCCCTCCTTAGTTCTGCCTCACCCACTAGGGCAGCCATATAAACCAGTACCCCCAAAACAGCCTCACCATGGAAAAACACTATGTGTCTTCCTTTTTGGACATTACAGTGGAAGTAAAATGAACAAATTTAGGAGTTGGTTCTTCTTGCTATCTTAAATTACTCAATGTTCAATGGCGAGGGGCTATTCCTAGAATCCTCCCCAGCTGGAGGATCCTGAAGGTCCCACATCACTCTGTGTGCCAAGTGTATTTCTTCCACACGTGCCTCAGGATGTGATCAGTGTAATACAGACAGTTGTATAACCAGTGACCTCGAACGTGGTCTTTATACTTTCTTAGAGAAGATGGAAACCCACATCCTCTTCTAAGTACACAGGACATAATTCTCTGCCATGAAGCAAATTCTCCTGATCCAATTTAGAACACACAGGAGAAATTCATTTCCCCATTGTTCTGCAGTTTGCTTTCAGAATTGCATTCACTCTGCCATTGCTTGAGTATCTTACGTTCTACCTTTCTCCGACTCCCTCTCCTTCCACAGGAGTCGTAGGTTGCCTCTGCCTTATGATAGTTTATTACTTATTTCCCATTTCCCCAAACCATTAAAACTGAGCCATTTTCTTAATGGCTGGCCAAAGCTCTTTGGCCTAGGGTATTCATATATACATTTAGCTTGTAATAAAACCCCACTGAATCACCCTCAGAACAGACCATGGTACAGTCTGGTGCAGTTTTATATTCTCAGTTGCTAGTGCTGCCCAGGATTTCTAAAGGAAGTCTATAACACGGACAGATTTTAAAGCCAGGCCTTATATTAAATTAAAGGAAAGAATGCGTCAAGGGATTTCTCACCGAGGCGTAGTACAGGAGGAATGGAAGTCTGCTCTAGCTGTGGAAAACTAAGTTTGATAGGAGAAGCCAGACCGACTGGGGCCGAGCTCCTCCCCCTTGCAGAGTGGCAGTTTCTCTCATGGAGACATGGCAGAAGACGAATAGGTATTGTTTGTAAACTTTAAATTGTTGTAAACTTAATTTTTCATTTAAAAATATTATTCTACTGATTTAATTGTTCAACAAATTTGTTCACGTGACTGAGAGAACTCTTACTTAGTTCCTTCAATATGGCAAGACAAGTTTAAAAAAAAAAAAAAACTTCTGAATTTAAACAGCTTGAACTCACCTTAACAAAAGACAAACAGGCAAAAGAATTTAGGGTCCTTAAGCTTATGATTTGAAACCATCCTTGGTTTATGCACAGCAGTAGAGACTGAGCTAATTTAACGAAGCCAGTGAACAGGGTTGCACTGGTGTAGTGTGAAGGTGACGGGCTTTCAGATAAAGTTGCTTTGAGTGGAAATCAGTGTAAGGAACACCTGGTCCAACTCCCAGTAGTGCATTAGTTAGAAACTGGAGAAAGACCCACTTTTAGAACCACTAATGAGCCCCAGGTGAAAACACTGTGAACTAGACAGCTCCTTTTTCCTAAAATTCCCAATGTTTTGATTGATGAGCAAATTGTTTAGGATTCCTAATTTTCTTTTACATTAAAACACAACCTTGGTTTTTCCTCCCAACTACAACATTTTTGTCTCTAGCTACCAAACGCCTATCATTAGTTACAGAAAAGACCAGTTTCCATGTAGGCAGCCACTTGATGAGAGAGACCTACTTGTAGTTTGAGTCTGCGGAGGATTTATGATAAAAAAGAGTAAAATTGGATCACTTTGGGGTTTAAAGTGGCTAATTAAGCACATACTGTGTTGTATTTTCTTATATGCACACCGTTGTTACATTTGACAAGATTTAGAATCTTTCAATATTTTAAAAGAAATTGCCTGTTTGAATTTGTACTTGAAAAGTAAAAATGTTCAGTTACTGTCAAGTCTCAGGTGCTGAGAACCACTGGCTCTAAGGAAAAAGAACCAAAGTGTAATTTATTGTTGTTTTGCATCATTCATTCAGCATGTATTTACCACACATGCTATTACCATGCACTAAGAAGAAATAAAAGCATATACAAGGAATTCAGTCATATTGTACATTTTTATTGAGGCCAACATTTTGTAGCTATATGGCAATATTTTGAGCTTTCTTTTTTAGTTTGACCATTATTTACTTAGAAAGTTATTTATTGAACATCCATCGTCCACTGGGCAGCACAGCAATGGATAAAATAAACACAGCCAATGCATGCAATCATGGAGTTCATAGGATAGTGGTGTTGATAAACACTGACCAAAGTAACATAGACATTGCTATAATTATAATTTAGTTCCATAAAGGAAATGTCTAGGGTACAATGAGAGTGTATAACATAGGAACCAGAAGATCAGGGAGGACGTCCTTGAGCAAATAACATTAAGTTAAACCTGAAAGATAAAACAGAAATTAGCCGGGTATAGAGAAAGGAAAAAAGAGCCTTACACATCACAGACAAAGCCTTGCCAAGGCCCTAAGGCAGGAACAAACTTGGAAGCAAACTTGTGGAATAAAGAAAAGATAGGAATAATGGTTTGTATTTCCCTACCTTTGTAAATTAATATGCTTAACATGTTATCAATTTTTCCCACTTATTCAAGTCATCATTTTAATCATTAATAATTATGCTGTGCTAAGAAATGGTGTCTTCAGGAGTTACAGAAATGCCCCTAAAATAAATGGTACCAAATAATTACACATTTTGACCCTTATATTTAATGTATCTGGTTTTCCTGTATCTTTTTTTTTTTTTTTTTTTGCAATCAACCATCACTTGATTTCTGATAGTGTTTCTGCTAGTAACACTGTTTCAATTGTCAATTTTTAACTTATGCTGTGGTCTGGAAATCTAGATAATATATCTCTCCTACACATGAGAAGAGCAGAAAAATGTGACCCATCATCAAAATTAAAATCAGTCAACAGAAACAGAAAAGGAATGAAAAAAATGACGAATTTTGCAGCAAGGACTTAATAATAGCTACTATAAATATGCTCAAGAATGTAAAAGAAAACATAAATAAATGATAAAGACCAAAGATATAAGAAGAATCAAATGGAATTTCCAGTGATAATATGTATGAAATAAAAAACTACATCATTGGATAAGAAGAAGCACTTAGACTCTATGGAAGAAAAATTCAGATAAGCAACAAAATAACTTGAAGACAAGCTACAGAAATTTTTCAAATGTAAGCACAGAGAAACAAAAAAACTCTAAAATGTTTGAAAAAACCTTGGAGGTGAGCAAGATCAAGTAGTCTATCATATTTAAAATTAGAGTTCTAGAGGAAAGAGACAAAAAGAGAATACAGGAAAAACATTTAAAGAAATAGACTGAAAAATTCCAAATTTGGTAAAAAATATAAACCCCCAAATCTAAGAAAGTCAGTGAATCCATAGCAAGACAAACCCAAAGAAAATGACAGCAAGGCAGATCATAATCAAATTTCCGAACGTGAAAGTCATAAGAGAAAAATTATAGAAAATTAAAGAAGCAGATATTTTTTAAAATTATATACAGCAGAACAAAGTTAAGAGTGATTTCTGACTCCTCATCCAAAAATAAAGGCAAGCCAGAAGACAAGAAAATGATATCTTTAAAGTATTGAAAAATTTCACTTAAGATATGGAAAGCTGGGAAGAGCATCATTCCCATACTAGCAACAAGAAAAATCTGGATAATCTCCAAAATCATAACTTTTCTTGTGCCCATCAGAACTGCTGAAGACACAGGGCAACCACCTGGCCTGCCATCTAAGCAAAGACCAGCACCTTCACAGACAGGCTTACCTGGAGTAGCGCATGGGAAAAAGACAATATTACCAAAGAAGCCAGTAAATTTCAGCTAAAATATGTCATGTTGCTAATGATCAAAACTAGAGTAAAAGTGCAGATCCTTTTAGGATCACAGATGCAACATCCACTCACAGACTCTTGTTCACATATCTCCCTGGGTGCTCACTAGGAATGTTGAGGCAGGACAGAAGACCTGAGAACACCTCCCTTGTGTGTAGGTCTGGGGAAAGCAAACGGCTGCCAGCGTGGAAAGGAAGCCCTAACAAGATCCTTCTTCCTATGGGATAAAAAGCCTTAGGCCATTAGGGGAAGAACAGAAAACTCTGTCACCCCTAAGACCAAAGCCAGGACTAGGGTGAGGCAAACAAGCCATCTAGAGAACAAAATGTAAGAAGGCATTCTCCCCGGTTTGTGCCATATCAAACTAGCACAGATCTGAGAGTGAGGTTCTCCTTAAATATTGTGCCCTAGGTGCATTGTTTGCTTCATCCAGACCCCAGCCATTAACGGGCATGTTACAGCTGGGGGAAAGAAGCAGAACAAAATGTGTACTACCCTGGGGGAACCAGCCTAGATCCAGAACATAAAAGAGTTTCTAACAGTGGGGAGACAGGATACTGAGAAAAACCTAAACCCTGAGACCTAGGGTCACAGGGCTTGCCTAAGAATGAGACTGAACCAGGATAACCGATAACGCCTACCACTCTTCCACCACCAAGCTAACAAGCGGTGAATAATAAGTAACATTCATACACCACTTGGGGACAGACAAGAGCAAGGAAAGGTACCTCTGAAGTGCAGACTCACTGGAAAATCTAAAACTGGGAGTGGAACAGGAACATTGAGGAAAAACCCTCCAGCGACCCAATCATCACCCTGATCACAAAGTAATGCAAGAAATATTGGAAGCCAGTGGTGCATTATGAGTAACCATACCAACAATAAGCCAAAGCCAACTCAGCTCCTAAGAAAAACTTAACCCCACACACCAAAGACCTAGCAGAAAAAGGCTGTGACCATTTTCAGGCACCAATCATAATTATCTATCTCAGTCTCTCCTATCCTACACATGATGTCTTGATTTCAGTCAATTATGAGATGAAAGAAAGGGAAGAAAAAGAAAAACTTGACTGTCAAGAGACATAATAATCAAAAGAACAACACCCAGGTATTCAATCTATGAAACAGAAAAATTAAAATTACTATGATTCACAATGAGATACCATTACACACCTATTAAAATAGCTAAAATCAATAAAAAACTGATGTTACCAAATATGCACAACAACTGGAACTTTCACACACTTTTGGCTGGTATGCAAAATGATACAACCACTTTGAAAAATAGTTTATAAAGTTAAATGTATACTTACTACATGTCCCAGCAGTCCCACTCCTATGCATTATCCAAATGTATCAAAAGTTTGAGTTCACATGAAAGTCTGTACATGAATGTTTATAGCAGCTTTATTCATGGTGCTAAAATCCGGAAGCCTAGATGTTCTTCAGCTGATGAATGGATAAGCAAAATATGATACATACATTCAAAGAAATATGATGCAACAATATAAAGGAATGACCTATCGAATTAAACAACAGATAAAACATAAATGTATTTTTCTAAGTGAAATAACCCCAAATACTATATACTTCATTATTCCATGGAAAAGGGGAAATTATGAAGATGGAAAACAGATTGATGCTTACCAGGGGGTGAATACTGATAAAAATAAAGCAACAAAGAAATAAGGGACAGCTCATCCTCGCAGAATAATTCAAATCAATAAATGTAGACAGAATGAAGGAAATAGAAAATGACCATTAAAACACTACAGTAACAATTGCTACAGGCAAGGTCTTTCAATAAATATTAAAATTAGTAGACAAAAGTTTAAGGAGCAACAGCATATTTGCATAGCCTCTACATATCTCCACCCAAATATTTATACATTATAAAGAGGGAAATAGTAATTTGCAGTGGAGAAACCATCCAGATACCATGTAAATTAAGTCACAAAAGTTAACATCATCACTAATAAGATATATTGATATTATAAACTACCTAATATAATGCACTGAGAAATACTTATCACTGCTGCGGTGTTTTTCCCCAAAATCAATATCCTCAATCTACTCATGAGAAAAACAGCACTAAAAAGAAAATTATGGACATCCTACAAAAATTTGAGTAGTTGTCTCCAAAAGCATCAAGGTCATTAAAGAAAAGGAAAGAATGAGAAACTTTCACAGGGTGGAGAAGACTAGAGACATGACAACTAAGTGTAATGTGGAACCCTGTATGGGACCCTGGAAGAGATGAAGAATATCAGCAGAAAAATTGGTGAAAATCAAACAAAGTCTATAGTTAATAGTCTTCTGCCAATCTTAATTTCTTACTTTTGATAATTATAGCATAGTTATATAAGATGTTAACATTAAGGGAAGTTGGGTTATACATATAGATGAACTCTGTGTACTATCTTTGAAACTCATCTGCAAGTCTAAAACTATTTCAAAAGAAAAAGTTAAAAATAACTATAATTAATATGTTAAAGGTTCTAGTTAAAAGGTAAAAATAATCCACAAACAAATGTGGAATTTCAACAGATAGAGGTAAATAATAGCAGGGAAAATGAAATACTAAAAATATTTAATTGATGCAAAAGGAGGCAGGGGTAAGGAAAGTAGAGAACAAATAAGATGAAAAACTAGAAAACATCTAAACTCCATAATATAATTATTTTAATGTAAAGGCACAAATACAACAACTAAAAGTCAGTGATTATCAACTAGATTTTTAAAAATATGTTGCCTAACAGTAAAAAATATTAAATATAAACACACAGAGGTTAAAAATAAAAGGGTGAAAAATGATATACCATGCAAACACTAGAGACAGGAGCAGTAATATTTTAATGACAAAGTAGACTATGAAGGAAAAAAATTGAAAGGGATATAGGAATAGGTTATAAAGTTGCAGGTATCAACTCATCAAGAAGACATAACAATGCAGGTTTAACCAATTCCTATCAAAACCGCAGGTATTTTTATTGCAGATGTAGAGAAGATATTCTAAAATTTATATCGAAAATCAAAGGAACTAGAATAGCAGAAATAATTTTTAAAAAGAAAATTAAGAATTCAGTCAACACAAATTCAAAGCATTGGATAGCTTCAGTAATCAAGATAGCGTGGTACTGAAGGAGAAAAAGACACATAAATCAATGAATAGGATAGGGAGATCAGAAATAGACCCACACAAATATGCTAACTTATTTGTTTTTTTTAAGATGTATAGAACATAAACTTGTTATTTTTACCATTTTAAGTGTGCCATTCAGTGGTAATCATTACATTCACAATGTTGCGTGACCATTGCCATACTTCCAGAACTTTTCCATCACTCCAGAGAGAAACTCTGTAACAATTAAGCAAGAATTCCTCATTCTCCCCTCCTCCCAGTCCCTGATAATCTCTCCTCTACTGTTTGTCTCTGTGAATTTGTCTATTCTAGATATTTCATATAAGTAGAATTATACCATATTTGTCCTTTTGTTTATGGCTTATTGCACTTAGCACAATGTTTTCAAGGTTCATCCATGTTGTAGCATGTATAAGAATTTTATTTCTTTTTATTGTTGAATAACATGGCCTTGTACGTATATACCACATTTTGTTTATCCATCTGTTGATGGACATTACCCTTGGATTGTTTCTACTTTTGGGCTGTTACAAATAATGCTGCAATGAACATTTTCACACAAGTATCTGTTGGAGTTCCTGTTTTCAAATATGTATATAAAGTTTTTAAAATTAAAGTTTTTTTAAAACTTGCTCAAATACATAAGAAAATCAGCAAACGATCAAATAAGGAACCAGGGAAAAAAGAAAAAATGACGCACTTATTTTCACGGAAGAATAAAAACTGAATGGCAAAATAGGGAAGGGGCTTAGCATTACTAATAATCAGAGAACGAAAAATAAGACACACACACACGCACATTTATACATGCTGTTCTTTCTCATGCTGTTCTTTCTGCTTGGGAGACTCATTATCTCACCTACACACAGACACACTTCTGACAGACCACTTCTCCCTTATTTCCCCTTAGTTTTTGCGGGAATACCTCAAAAACCCTAAAAGCAGTGACACTCTGGTAGCAACGAGCACACCCAGCATGAAGAGCTTGGTTTCTATATTCCTTACTCTAGTACAAGGGACCAGGACTACTTAGGAAAATGGCTGATTCCAAGGCTGGGGAAGGGAAAGTACAAGATGAGCCTAACACATCTTATGCAAAAATAAATAAGAGCTCAAAATATGAAGAGGACATGTCAGCAGGTCAAAGGAGAAAGCTTGAAGGGGCTCCTTATCACCAAATCTGTGACAATTTGAGCATCAATATGAACAGTGTAAGTAATAGATTATTACTAACCTGAACAACAAAAAGGAATTAATGGGTTTATATTGATGTGTGTGTGTGTCTGTGTGTGTGTGTGTGTGTAAGTGTGAGAGAAAGAGGGAGAGAGGGAGGGAGAAAGAGCACTTTCTTCAGTGACAGAAACTCTTGTGTGTTTCATATGCTAATTAATTAACAAAATTTCCATCTTCTCCACTCCTCCTCGCTAGACTTTTACCTTTTCTAGGTAAGCAATCTTAGAGCAATAGGCATGCTCTGGAGAGGTACCTGATATTCACTATGTTTCAGTGTCTCCAGTAAAGAAAATCAAAGGTTTACAAGGTCAGTAAACGTAGCACTTGACAGTTACAATGCTACCTTAAACTTCTGCAGGACTTTACAATTTTTCAAGGCTATCTTGATTGTCATAATGAATTTAAGAGCTACGCAGGATGAGTGATGATTCCTATTTCAGAAACTGGGAACAATGAAACTCACGGAAGCAAGTATATTGCAAAGATAGAATTACAGGTGAAGTTTTCTGACTTGTTTCATGAAATATGTTCTATGTAACTTTTATCCTAAGAGAAGGTTACTTACAAGAGTCAAGTAAATGTGATCCCTCTCTATCACACTGCAGCAAAGCAAAGTACGAGGCAATCTGCCCTCATGGACCTGAGCAAGTCTAAAATTTAAAGGCCGTGATTAAGCTCCATTTCTGCACTAATTTTCTCCATGGCCAACTAATAACAAAGCAATACTAGTTCTGTCATCTGGTTTACAATTAAAAGGATAAAATGTGGAGCTTTTTAACTGTCATAATGTAGACAGTTAAAAAGAAATGGGGTTAAAGGTTAAATGGGCATCTAAGACCATAGATAGCATTCTTTTGCTTTTGATCTCACAAACACTTCTAGACTCTAAACTAAGATTTGCATGTGGCATTTTGAATCTTGAAGTCTGGGTTATTTGTAATATATGAAACACTGTGGGTTGAATAGTGAAGTTTACATTTGCAATGAGATCTTTCTCTGAAAGGATCGAGGCTGAACTACTATTTAACTTTCCATGTTTGGAAAAGGAACTGAAATAAGCACTTAAATCCCTTCCCCCCATTTTTGTAATATGAGTCAAACTTCGGGAAAGCTCTCCTCTTTCCCCACACAAAGAAAATTTTTATGTTCCTATCTGGTGTACAGCTATCTAATGACCAAAGAAAATCCCAAGATCATTTTTTCCTGGAAAAGCCACTTGTTTTAATGGAACAGTCAGTATTTCTGGGAGAACATAGCAAACTTAATTGGCAGCCTTATAGCAGATGGTTCTTGGAGTCTATTCATGCACCTGATATGGCTAAAATTGTTATTGAAAGGCCAACATGTGGTTTTCAAATTGCAGGGAACTAAATATTATGAGAACTCCGTTTTCATAATTTGCAATGTCATTTAGTATTTCACGAACTGTTATTTCTCAGATTAATCTGTGAGTAAAGGTATCCCAGAGAGGAATCGGCAATATTCTTTATGATATTTGTTCTGGACATTCAGTTTCTCAATGAATTTTCAATTGACTCTCAACTTTAAAAAGTTAGAATTTTCCAAACCTGTGTTGTTCAACATCAGCATTCTAAGGCATAATGCTTTGTGTTCAGCCAAGTACTTTCATGTTTATTATTCATTCCTTTGGCAAATACTGTGCATCTCCAAAATGCGACTTATAATGTTAATGATCACAATAATCTATTGCAGCTCAAATTACATGAAACTATTTGGTTTCCTATAACACACTGAGCCTAGCCTTCAAATAATTTTTACTGGTCGACGGTTTCCTGCTATTCCTATAGAACCCCTCCAAATGAATGAAACAATGAAAAACACAACAATGTATATCAACATTTTAGTAACAGTTTTTTTAAAGTAATAAAAAATGAACATTTTTGTGGAATCTTTAATGGAGTCAAAGTTCAAATATATAAACTTTGCTTTGATAGAATGTCATATGACGTTAGGGCTTTTGTATTTTAAACTGATGGCCCCTAAACTTTCTAGGCTTTTGTTTCCTCATCTGCGAAGCAGGGACTTGGCTCACATGATCCAAATAGCTCCTTGCAGCTGCATGATTCTTTAAACACACCTTAATTCAGTAGCATACAGCTGTGTGTCAGTTGCCGTCTAGAAATTGTGCAAATGCAACAAATTCTCGAACATCCACTCTACCACAGAACCTAATAATTTTACAAAAGCATCGTTTAAAAAAAAATTAGGGGACAAGAAGGACACCAAACATGTAAGTGTCAAAAACAGCAGTCTAGAGATTGTCCTGAGAATACCCACCAGAACACTCCAGCCGTGGCCCGAAGGGACAAGACGCTTAAAGGAGTAGAGGAAGCAGATGTGTGGGAGAGGGAAGTGCACTGACTGGGAACAGGAAACGGGTTCTGTTCCCAGCGCTGCCACCGACTAGCTGTGTGACTTCAGACAAGTCCTTGAACCTCTCTGGACCCTACTCTCCCCAGCTCTAAAGAAATTGATCTATGCGATGCCTCAGATCCACTCAAACTCTGCAAAAATCTACAATTCTATGTGAGACATATGACTCAACATCTTGGTGCCAAAACATGGTAAGAAATGCTCAGAGTCACCAAAAAGAGAAGGTAGCGTTATTTTACACAGGCACTCTTTACAAGTCACGTAGTCTTTCCTACCATCTCTTCTGTTCCAGCCCAGTGTCCTGCTTTAATTGCTGAGTCTTTTCATCAAAACCAATTGTTTCCAGTAACGTAAATGCTCCTGCTTATCTCCCAAGCCCTCCCAGGAGCCTGGCTGAAGCTCTTGGGTGACCCAGTTCTCCTGTTCCACTAAGTTATGTGGGAAACAAGATTCTCTTGATGCTTTCCATTGCTGAAAAATGGAATGCATCCAGCCGGAGTTCCAAGTTATCAGTCTGGAAGATAAGCAGAAAAATAATTGAAATTCGGAACAGCTGCAGTCCCTGCTAGGTCCTTAAATTTCTAGTAATTAAGTACTAAAGGGAACTTAGCAAATGTGAGCCTTTCATTTGTTTGCAAAGGTCATGAAACAACTTCCAAAAAAATGAAGGCTGTGTTAGTTTATACAACACATATATTTATGAAACAATTATTAGCAAGAAGATGTTTTACTTATCATTAAGGTAACTCTTATCCCTATGTAATTATATCTCTGAGTGAAAAAAAGCACCAAAAATGGAATTCCTGATTTTCAAAAAGTTTAGCATCCTTTTTGGCTAAATTATCTACACAGTGTAATGTATACCCTTCCGTGTATGGGCATTATTTTTAACTAAGCAGTCTTTAGATGTACTGTATTTTTTTGTTTATCTCATTCATTCATCCATTCATTCATTCAAAGAAAGCGCCTGGCTTGCCTCTAGTGCAGAGCCCCAGATCAGAGTGTATTCACTGAACAGCCACGACAGTAGACACGGAAGGTCAATGACAGCCTCCTCCTGCCAGTGAACTTGTCAGTGACTTAAAATATTCTAAAAATCATCCCCTTTCATCCTGTCTTAATGCAGACACTCCAAACATTCTTCTTTAAAGAATTTTAGGAGTTTTTTGTTATCATATTTACTTTCCTATGTAAAATATGAAACAAGATATATACTCCTTCCTACTTCATTTATTAGTTGGTTAAAATGGCTATAGGAAACAATTTGGAATGAATTATAGGGCAAATAGAGATATGTAATATGGTGGGGATGTAATGGTTGTAGAGCTAAAGAAGAATCGGAAAATTCGAAGCCTATGAAACGAATATAAAGGGGGCATAGCAGATGCTCCAGAAATGCTCTAGGATGGGCGAAGGCTGGTGCAAGCCAGGGCCAAAGCTTTCGGAGGCTTAAGAAGGACAGTTACCTGACTTGGTGGCTGAGGTTGTAAACAAAGCAGTTAGAATATGGAAAGCATGGGTGGCGGTCAGCAGCATTTTAAAATTGTCCAGGAGAGAGCCGTGGATATTGTGGTGGGTGGGTGTGAGTGTGGAGGGCAGTTTACTGGTCAGCGCTATGCAGTGAGAGGGGCTGACATTCCCTGGGTCCTATCCTGCATTGGCCCTCACTGCAATCCTGCAAAGCAGCTGCTATTACCATATAGTTATCAATACAAATATTTTGAAACTAAAGCTTATGCAATGAAGCAATTCTAAGTCTCAAAGTTAGCAGTGCCTGAGTCAGTGCTCACACTCAGATCTACTGAGCCAATTCCAGAGCCAAGCTTTGCTAGACAGCCTCCTAGGGACAAGCAGTCCCATCCTTTCAGACGCGCCCTCTAAGTACTTTGTTCTTCCCACGTCTCTGATATTACTGGAAACTCATCACACAGTTAGCAATTCTTTGTTTCTCTGCCTTCACCTCTTCCACTAAGCGCTGTAAATTCCTCTGGGAACATCAGGTCTGATTGAATCATTGGTAAATGCTTGTAATAAAATACAGGTCTTTGGAATCTTGCGAATATCCATGTGTCTTCCCATTTGGCTTACCCCGTCCCTAAATTTTCCCGATGTTGCAGATAAGTCCTTTCCCTGCAGTCTGCATTTCAGTGTCTAAAGAAAAGATGCAAGATTTAGGGTTTAATTTAGATTCTTTCTTTCTTTTTCTTTTTCCCCCAAATAGAGAAAATAAGCTTTCTTATAGAAATAAGAAAGGCATCTGATCTAAGGAATATAAATGTATTTTGTGTGTGTGCATGTGATACATGTGGGTTAGCATGCAGTGTGAACTTAAAACTTAATTTATTATAAATTATTTCAGACATAAAACATATTAAGAATAATATGATAAATGCTCACATATTTACTCCTTATCTTAAAAAATAAAATCTTTCTAGTATAGTTGAGTTCCTGTAATGTTCCACTCCTTAAAAAAAATGAACAGCTTGTAATGAATCAAATAGAAATTATAGTACATGCTTCTATGTTATTTTTAAATTAACTTAAAACATTTATTTTCATTGGTAACAAAAGAGTCTATCAGCTTCTGTGATCTAATTCTGTGTTTATTTGGATAGCTATCTGTCAGTTCACATTCAAAACACCAAAACCAGAAATTGCCAACTTCCCCACCAAACTGCCTTCCCCCATGGGTTTCCCCATTCTGCAAGGGACGTTGCAATTTTCCCAGGTCACCCAGGTTTGACATATTGGATCATACTGTGTGAGATTCTTTCCTTTGCGGTTCCCCCCAGGCCTAGTCGTTCTCCAGTTCTCAAACTATGGCACAGGGACATGAGAAGCCCCAAGAATCAGAGCATCATAAGTTAAAACTATTTTTATGAGAATGCTAAGGTGTGATTTGACTTTTTCACTCTTTCTCTCACAAGTATAGAGTAGAATTTTCCAGAGCCCACGTGCTGTGTGACATCACAAGAGACTGGGTGTATGACAATCCAGCTGGCTTCTATTAAGCCAGACATTAAAGAAATCGGCAAAACTATAAAACAGCATCATTTTTCTTATGATATATATTTTAAAACATAGTCATTTTTCATGAAAATTACTTTTATGTTTATGTACAATAGGTTTATTGCTATTTTTAAATGATTTAATATTTTTTAAAATTTCTCAGCTTTAATTTCAAAAACAATAAGCATTGACAGATAAAATCCACATAAACAAAGCATTTTGGGGTCCTTGGTTAGTTTTAAGAGCGTCAATGGACCCAACACCCAAACTTTGAGAACTGCTATGCTGTGTCCTCACTGCCTTTACCTGGACTCTCAACACCTTTCCAGGAACTTCTCAGGCTCCAGCGCCTCCCTCTTCTGTCCATCTACACATGACTGCTGAGTTCACCTTCTTAAGAAAAGTTTCTCCATAATATTATTTCCCTGCTCAGAATCCATTAACGTAGGAATTTTGAATTCCTCTAACATTTTTTAGCCTTATCAATTCTTCAGTTTTATCAACCCCAACTTCCCTGCAAAACCATTCACTTTAGGCAGGCATGCTGAACTGACCCCAGAACACACTTTCATTCTCTCTTCCCAACCTTTGCCTCGATTGTTCTGTATTCTATCCCCACCCTAGAGAGACAGCACCTCTCTGCGCCCAGCCCAAGGCAGCACAGGGAAGTGCTCAGTTAAGAGCATGTGCCTTGAGTCTGGCTTGAATTCCAGTTGCCTTCTATTAGCTATTTGATGCAGGCAATTAACTTTCTCAAATTGTAAAATACAAAATACAGTAGTACCTTAATGGCTGTCATAAAGACTGTATGAGGCTGTGTTTAATAAATATGTTTTCAGTAAGTGTTAAGCAATGGTAGTACTCAAATCCTGCCTAAGATTCCAGTTTTTCCATGTCCGTGTAAGTTTGTCAATCTTCTTCATCCAACACTGTTCTATGTTCTGCTCCACTTACTGGCATGGAAGGTTTTGGTGCACACATCTTGACTTCCTAGTGAGATCAGAGGTGGCCGCATGAACTAATTCTCACTATTATATATATCCATATCTGTTTTCTTAGACCTTCCCAGTGCTGTTACACCTGATTCAATAAATTCAATACGTATGTCATTGTCCCTCTGCTTTCCATAAAATGATGCACATAAACCAATTCTCAGCTGACAGGGGACAAATAAATGCATTTGATTTATAACCTTTCATTCATCCCGCCCTTCTCAGAACAGTTAGGAAAAGTCTTCCTCTAGGATAATAAATCCATTCATCTGAAAAAGGAAACTCAAACAGGAAACATTTTATATAGAGAGGCAGATCTGATGATAGCATCATCCAAACTACACAAAATTGAGGCCAAAGGCTGGTTGATCCTGGCCGCAAATCAATCCTACTGTGAAATGGCTTTGAGCCGTCCCCAGCTTCTTAGAAGTGTGCTGGGAATTTACAGGCTTGAAATCTTCAGTTAGGGCTCTGTCATTGAGCGGGTAGATGTGAACTGCTACAGAAAAGCTGTTGGAAAAGCCTCCATCTTGGAGTCCACACTTTCCCTGACTTGCTCCTGAGGCCATAGTGGCTGCTTCATTGAAGTTGGTCCTTTGGCCTCTGAAGATCAGCCTTCTGGTCTGCTAAATGAACCAGGCTTGTTGAGGGATCAAATTTAGATAAAAATGTCTGTATGTACCTTTAGTAAGATCGATGTGTAATGCTGAAATCAACCTAACATGAAAAATATTTCAGAGATTAAGATTCTGAAAGATTTGTGTATGTTAGTCCTGAGATACTCCTTTAAAAAAATAACTCTCAAATGAGCTAAAAATACAAAGGTATTTATCTGAAAAGCATCATTCTGAAAGGTAAGCACATATTATGTCTCAAGGGCATTATAATGCTATAGACAGCAGGCATCAGATCTTTTGTGATATATAGTATATTGACAATTAGGAAAAATTCTCCTAAAAGTTCTTAGAGATCTTTGCAAAGGCCACTATTTAAAGAGGAAATAAAGTCCATATTCAGTCAACACTTCGATATAATATTTTGGATCCATATCGATCTTTTTCTTATTACTTTAGTGAGGGAGCACAGTAGAGTGGCCAAGAGCACAAGCTCTAGATAGAGCCAGGCTGCCTGGGTTCAAAGCCTGCTTCTGCCACGTGGGAGCCATGTAACTTCTCGGCTTCAGTTACCTCACTGGTAAGATGGGTGCTATAATATTATTTACTTCACAGATTTGTTGTGACAATTATAGGATTATTCCTCTTATTTGCATCATGTCTATGAGCCAAAATAATCTGATTTTTGATGCAACGAGTTTGTGTATGAAGGATGTCAGTATCTTTGGGTAACTGAAGGAATGCAGAGAAAATCATCGCCCAGTGATGTCAATTACATGAGAAAGCAGCTTTGTCCTGAAGCTCTCAAGGCAGCATTGAGAGGCACAGAATTTTCAATCAAGTCCTGTTGTTTAGATACAGCATAATGCAATGCTTCTCAAACGATCTGTGAAGAACAAGTTTTTTGTTTTATTTCAAATTTTTTGTGCGTCAGTATTTTGTCAAATACAATAAAAATGTTGTGGCAATGTCAAATTGCTATAAAAGTTTCTGACTGCTTATTCCTACTGTCTATGCTGATCTCATCATGGACCAACAACAAAAACCTCACAAGCAGCACCATTACAGCCCATACTTTGAGGAGCCCTGGCATAGTGGACACTTGGCATCCTTCTTGCTGTCCAGTATCTAAACTCTTCCTAGGTTTGGGGAACTTCCAGAGTTATAAGGCAGAGTGTTAACTTCTTATCCCAGAAGTTAAAAAGGTTAGCTATTTGCATTTCCCAGGCTTCTTTTCACCTGAAATATGGGCACACAAACCCAGGCAATCTCAGTCAAATTCTAAGTCCCCAGACTTGGAATCATAAGCCATGAACTGAGGTGGGCATTATACAGAATTCATTTTGCAGATACATCCAGTTCCCAAACCGGAAACAGTTCTAGCAGCTGTCACCCATGTCTAAGACTGGGGATTGTATCAGCTATCTATTGCTGTGTAACAAATTACTCCAAAACTTAATGGCTTAAAACAACAATAAGCATGTCTTTTTCTCAGTTTCTGTGGGTCAAGAATTTAGAGCAACATGGTTGAGTAGCTATGGCTCAGAGTCCCTCAAGAGTTTGCAGTCAAGATATTAGGTGGGGCTGCAATCATCTGAAGCTGTGACTGGAGAGGAAGAGCCGGCTTCCAAGGCAGCTCACTCGCAAGGCAAGTTGGTGCTGGCTATTAGCAGGAGACCACAGTTTCTCTCCACAGGGCTCCCTGCATGACCTCAAAGCATGGTACCTGGCTTCTCCCACAGTGTGCAATCTAAGAGACCAAGCAGGCGCTTCAATGTCTTTTATAACCTAGCCTCACAAGCCACATCCTGTCATCTCCACCAAATTCTATTGGTCAATCAGAGAGCTGCAACTTGGTGTGGAAGAAGATAGCACAGGAGCACAAACACCAGGATGCAAGGTTCCTGGGGGCCACCTTGGAGACTGCCTACCAGGACAGGCTGTGGGATCTGTACCCTAGGACAGTGGCAATTGGTTCAAAACAAGTTTTAAGGTGTCTTGAATGACTGAGATGTCACCAAGCCTGGTTCTCTGGCCTCCCAAGAGATTCAGTCACTTACCAAATAACCTTTTATCAAATTTCTTTTCTGACAAATTAACCATAGTTGGTTTCAGTTGCTTGAAAATAAAAACTCTATCTGACATATTTTGGGTAAAAGATTTACTAACATGTTTTTACCTAACTTTCTTGGAAAGAAATCTAATATGTGTTGGTAATATGGAAAGTTTAGTTATGAAAGATTAGAATATACACTCTATTTCCAAGTGTGGACAGCCTTGTCTCATGGTGATTCATCTTTCACTGAACTTACAGTCTAGCTTTTAGGTGGAATTGTTAGTACCATTATGAACATATGTTTTCACAAGTTGAGATTTAGGCCACAAAAACATTTTGCTGAAAATAACTATATTAACAAAATTGATCTTTCAGCATATACCACAGAGTGTTTTTCAGATAACCCTTTCAGTTTAAGGAAATCGCTAATGACAAATGAGATTGGGGGAAGAATTACAGTTTAGTATAAGCAAGCATAAAAAGAAAGCATGTAGAACCACTTTGTAAACAATTTGACATTACCTACCATAACTGAACATACACATCCTCTATGACACACGAATTCTGCTGTATGGTTTATACCTTGAAGAAATGCATGTATGTGTTCACCAAAAGGTGGGTACAGCCATATCCCCACTAGCGTGATTCATTATCTAGATGTACTAGTACATACTGCATAATTCCATTTATATAAAGTACAAAAAAAAAAAAAAAAAACAGGCAAAAGAAGTTTATGGTGTTAGAAGTTATGGCAATGGTTACCCCTAAGGGGTAGGAAATAGTATTGAGTAGCAGAGAACCAGAGGGGGCTTCTAGAACAATGTTCTGGTAATGATATATAGTTCCTGATATGAGTGCTGGCTACATGGGTGCATTCAGTTTATAAAAAAACCATCAAGCTGTACACTTATAAGAAGCATACATTCTTATACATATGTTTCAGTGAAAGGTTTACTTAAAAATCACAGTGAATATATTACTATGTCAATTATCATTTTATCTTCCATGTTTTATAAAAACAGGAAAAATAAGACAGGTTATTTTCTTAAACTACAACTTTTTTAATTTGTAAAAATTTCATTTAGCAAGATAAATGAGTGTATTGCTTTCATTGTTGCAGTAACTGAATGTATTTATTTACAAATTTCTTTGCATTTTAGAAGCTTCCACCTAAGGGGAAGAAAGGACAAAAGGAATGGAAAACTTTTTACCTTTTTCTAAAATGGAGAAGTTAATTTTTCTCTGTTATATTAATAGTTTAGAATCCATCGCTTTTTAAACTTGGCAAAGAAATAGTCCAAGAGGAATTTGCTGGGACAACCTAAGTAAGTGATGATGGAGTTGGAGCGAATGTTTGGACTTCAAGTGCTATATATAACCATAACCAATGTGTTTAAACCAACTCCAGCAGCACTAAGCGACACCTGTGATGTGTGTCCCTTTGGATGAAAGTTGTGGCTAACTTGTTTACTTGATTGAATTTCCTGACCTTTATTTTAACATGAGCCTCGAAGGGAAAAAAATGTTCTTTGCAAAAACATTTTATCTGGAATCCTGGAAAAAATTCTAAAGGACAGTTCAGCTATTTCATGACACCACAACTAACCTTTAGCACTAAAATGTAGCCTGAAACATGCCTTCCCCAAAAATCTATGAACAAACCCAGATACATTAGCCTATCACAAATAGAATCTTTTGTGACAAAAGAGATCTTTGAGAATTCAGATCAGAAGGGGTTCCTTTTTGTGATTATTTTTGAGACCATGTTGGAGAGTATACACAGAACTCCCCAAAACATTAACTGCCTATTATTAACCACAAGACTGCCTAACAGAACCAGGCTACAATCACACTCTGAAAGTTATGCTAGCTAAAAATGATGCCATCTAAAGCTATCACACCAATCACCTGCCTTTTAGGTTTTGTGCCGGGTTGATGGCAGGGTATATTGGATCCAGGATCCTTCTTAGATTGGTGATGAGGAAAACCACAGTAATACATCTTGGGCTGGCCTATGGGAAAGGGATTCCAGAAAGTGCCTCACTCCTGCTCACTTACCCTGCAGTCATTTTATATTAAATGATATGAAAGTTTACAATCCAATTTCTGAATAGTATGTTCTCATTTAATCAGCATCGTTGTTTCAGATCCATTCCCTGATCCACTAAAATGTTCTCTGCAATAGTATTTATCTTTAAAATCCTGGGAAGAATTCAAGAGGTCCATTTGGTCATTTACTAAGTTACTTGTGGATACCTCTAGCACAATATCAACCTTACTCCATTGTTTTACTTTTTTCTATCCCTGGCATCCTGTCAATTTCCCAGCACATAGTAGGTGCTCAATAAATGTTTAATGAGTGAATGAACCAATGAATAATATGTGACTCTGAGCAGTAAGAAGAGTCATAGATCCCTAATGGAGAGTCATAAACTGATAAACTGAATAATGTGGATCTAGAGAAAACAAACCCATTTCTCAGATGAGAGTTACTCCAAGGCATCGACCAGACTCTACAAGGTCAGAGATTAAGGGAGAAGAGAGTTCTCTCACTGGCAATCACCTGCGGACAGGTCCAAGCACATCCAGCTTCAACAATTCAGATCATCTTCTGGGCCAAGCCAATCCCAGTTTCCAAGGCTTCAGCATCACTTACTCAAAACTTTCTCTGCACAGACAGCTAGAGCAGTCCCAAAGGCTGCAGTCCCTCCTGGCTGGCGGCTCCATTTGCCACTCTGAAGATTTGAGGCTTGGGAAAAGTCCTTATTCAGTCATTCTTAATTAACAGATAGTTCCTAAATGTCTATTATGTACTAAACATCAAATTTGTTACATAAATTCATTATGTACATTCCTTTATTTCCATAAAATAAGGATAAAAATGTCTACCATGCCAGGTTATTATAAAGTTAAAGAACTATAGTATGTAGATCCCCTAACATTTTTATCTGGTACACAGCAGGAGTTCAAAAAGTGATAGCTATTAATATTGATTATAACAAAAGGCAATTTAATTCTAGTCAAAAACAAAACATGATTTGGGAAACCTTACAGTAGCTAAAAGTGAAATACTGAAATTTATTTTATTATGTGTAGTTAGAATATTTTCTTATTCTCTTTGAATAGTTGCTATTTCTATTAGTTTGTAATCACAAATGGGCTTTTCCTGCAGGAAGCTAAGATCTTTGTATTTGACCCAATACAATGAAAAATACAATTACATATTTCCAAATTATAAAACTCTAGCAATGACTATATTATAATGACTCATTGGATTCATAGTTGTTAAATGCTGATTTCCTCTTATAAGGACCACCATCATTCCTCAATCAATTTCATCTAAATCAATTTCATCTTATATAATGCACTTTGATGGCTACAAGATCAGCAGTGTTTTCCAAAGTCTATGGCAATCCATACATATGAATACTTAAAATTAGACATAGGCCTTCTCAATCCAAAAGTAACTTCCCCTTAAATGAAAATATTAACACTTTATCACTGAAGCCTAAGATTTTACTTTTTATTCTTGAGCAATACTTCAATATAAAGTAAATTTAGGGCTGGGCATGGTGGCTCACATCTGTAATCCCGGCACTTTGGGAGGCCAAAGTGAGAGGATTGCTTGAGGCCAGGAGTTCAAAACCAGCCTGAGCTACAGAGCAAGACCCTGTCTCTACAATATATAAATGAATAAATAAATAAATAAATAAATAAATAAACAAATAAAGTGAATTTAGTCATTTATACCTTAGTATCAATAAACTTAAAATATCTTTTCCTAAGCAAATTTTGAGGGGCAGGGGTCATCAGGAGAAATGGTGCTGAAAGGGAACGTAAGAGCATTGGAGCCATCATGCCTACGTGTCTACATAATTTTTTTGAAATTTCTAGCCCTTAAATTAATGATAAGCAAATTGTGCATCATAATCAAATCATTAAATCATGAGACCATTTTGCGAAAAGTGGTTCTGTGACATTGAGCCAGTCATTAAAACTCTCTGGACTTTAATATCCTTATCTACAAAATGGGAATCGCATTAGATGATCCTCTGATAATCTATGATTTTTGGATTAATGGCCTATATTAGTGGTTCTCAAACTTTTCCATATGTAAATATGGCTTCTGTGTGCAGATTCTTGGACGGCTCACAGTAACTCCACCTGCCATTGAACAGATAGATACTGCCAGCACCCACCCATATTCCTGAACCTCACTACTCAGTTGATTTCCTGGGCCAGGGTCTGCCTCTCTGTGTCCAAGGACTGCTGCCAGAACCATTCAAGTGTAAGTGCCAGGGAATTAACACTCCCTGGGAGCAGTCTTCAACCAATAATGACCAGAGCTGGTGTGTCAGTATACAAGCTTCCCCGCCTCTTCAGAGGAATTATTCTGAGAAGTATGCACCATTTCCCAGAGTTTCCCCATGGAATTAAGCTCCAGTCGTCTACAGTGGTATCTGCCTTAATAACTCACCCTTTACTGACCGACTCCCTTCCCTGTATTACTTTCCCAAGGTTCCAATAAAAACTTCAACTTCAAAAGAAACACTGGAAAATCGAATTCTTCAGAGTTATCTCACAATACAAACATACCTTTCTTATCAGGCCCTGCATTAAATAAGATTTAAGAAACATTGCATTGGGCTATCCCTACGCGTAGAAATAAAGCTCATGTGCCTTTAAAAACAAAGCAAGCGGAACAAAAGCAGATAGCTAAATCCCAGTTCCTCAAAATGAACCAAACATCCCTAGTGTAAAGAGAAATCCAGAGAAGGAAAGTTCTGTGTTCTTACATTTTTCTATCAAAACTGCCCCCTCCCCAAATTCCTCTAACAAATGCTCTTGCAAACTAATATCTGGTATTGTTTTTAAAATCCCCAATCTCCTACTTGCATAATCATATCAACAACTTGATTTCTACATTGCTGTGTGTTTTTCGGATTGAATACATAATTAGAAAAATGCTTATCGTCATTTTCCTTACAAATATAGCCTTAAGGAGATGATGAGGGCTTGTTACATAGAAATAACTGTATCTTGAAATTGCACGTTAGCTTATAAACTCACAGAATAGAAGAGCAATATAAAATTAGCTACCCATTTTTCCTCCCCTCAAAAACATGACTCTGGTATTTTTTACCAATGTTTTCTCTGGACAGTTCTGGGCCCAATCAGAGGAAACACGAACAACGTGAACATGGTCAGGACACCTGGCAGACACAAGCCAAGAAGCCAGAAAAGTAGTTAAACTGAGCACCTGGGAGTCCAGATCTTTACCTTCTTCCTGGTCGTCCCTGATTCTAAAACCAACCCCCATGAGTCAAATAGTCCTGAAAGAAGCCAAAGTAGAGTCTATCTGGGGTGAGAGCCACTAACTTTTAGTGAAACTATTCTAACACGTACTCTGTACAGACCACATAGCACCCCCTGGCTTTGCTCCTGTCCTGCTTTGGGGAACTAATCGGTCGCATTCAGTGAGTCTTTTACCCGGGGTATCACTGACAGGTCAAAATCCCTAGCTAATATAATATTTTCCAGTTTTCTAGATAAAGAAGCCAATGTTAGCATTTCCCTTCCCTTCTAAACCTAGTTGGAATTGGAACATTGTTTCTGGCAAGGCTATTGTGTGTGGGTTTATCAGAGATTTTTTTCCCCAGACATGTTTCCTAATCCAAAAAAACAAAAGTTCGTATTAACTCTAAATCAAAAAGTACTTAAACTAAAAGATATATATGAGATATTAACGGAGACTCTATCTTGAAAAGGCAACATAGCTAAGAAGCTGTTTCCCCTTTTTCATTTTAGAATACGTTTAGAGAACCCTTTAAAAACATACCAAAGTACAGAACGATTCAGCCATTTGGCACATGTCACTACTCCAAGAGCTCACAGAGGTGGCCTCTGATAAGCCTTTGCCAGTTTTCTTAAGTATCGAACCAGTTAACAATGTGAGTTCACCCCCAGAATTCTCAGGAAGCATAACTAACACCATTCCTGCTAAGCACTGCACTGACATCAAAGCCATGTACAAGGGTGCTTGGGAGTGTCAGAAAATCACCTCATGGATATGACAAAATATTGTGTTTGAAATGTGAAGAGTTCTAAAGATTTATTTGGTCATAGAGGGAAAAAGACCAGAAATAATATAGCTTAAGAAGACACTTCCAGTGAATTTTAACTTTCAAACTTTAATTTTCATTCGGCTCCTTAATTATTTTCCTTCACAATACCCCACATAAAGCCCTTGCCAAATCTGACACAGGAAAGAAACATTACAATTAATCTGAATGGAAAAATCTTTGCCTGTTTCCAAGATCTCCTTTTGAAGAGCACCTGCTTTATTTTATTTTCATCACACTTGGCTAAATGTAAAATTCAGTGGATACAACCCCTTCCTGACAGTTCAAATCATCTAACTTTATCCCCGGCACTTCTGCTTGAAAATAGAACCACAAAGCTCATCAGATTAGATGCATTTCAGTATGTTTCTTATCCTTTCTAGATATGGGAAGGTGGGGATAGACATTTCACAAGAAAAGTTTCCCTAGGGTAATTAAATTTTGGGCTTTGACTCTAAAATAAACCAAGAATAACAGATGCGTTGGTTTTGAAATTAATAATGTTATCTTATTTAAAATGTTCCAGAGATGTTAACTGAGAGGAAACAGTAATAAACAAAACAATTTTTCTTGGAATCCCTGCTCCAGCCTTCCCATAAAACTCTCTCCCTCTCATCCTTAGGAAATTTGGTCTCTCTGTTCTTCTCTATGCCAAACGTCTCCCACTGACCTTAAAGGATCTGCTAGCTTCAGTAGTACCAGGATCACAGACTACACCCAAACTCCAGGAATGGAAATGACATTGTAATGCATGAATCACAAAAACTTATCAAAATATTGTAAAAATAACTCGGAAAAAATTTTCAGAGTGAGTCAGAAACTTCATTTTTGAATATTGCTCCATTACATCTGGAGCTCATCCATGCAAGCAAAATCTCATTCATTCCTCCAGGTAGTTTTCGAGATACTGTCAAGAGGCATAGGCTCCGTGGCTTTCCCCAGCCCACCTAGAAATACCCGAAACACAGGACAACAATATTTACTGCAAAGTTATAGGACAAGTTTTAATCTAGAGAAAATTCACACTATATATATAATCACATAATAAGGAATGTGTCCACAGCAGGTATCAAAAAAATTTTACTGTGCCTTCAACAAATAGGAGTTTATTTCTCTGCTATAACAAGAATACCAGAGGTATGCAGATGCTGGTGTTAGTTTAGTAGCTCCACAATGTCAAGGACAGTAACTCAGAAGTTCCATTGGCCTTTCACTCCTTTGCAAGATAGCTACCCGCTGCTTCTGACAACACATCCCCATTCAAGGCAGAAAGAAGAGGAAAAGGGGGAAGGAGCAAAAAAGCCACACAAGTCCTTTTTATTAGGAAAGAAAAAGCTTTTCCACAATTCCACACCACAACCCCCCAGCAGTCTTGTGCTTATGTCTCTGTCTGCCCCAAGCAGCAAGGGAGATTGTCAAAGTGGCATTTAGCTCTCCCAGATGCCTTAGCAGAAGCAGGCAATTGGGAATGAGTGCTGGGTTAGTCAACCCATGGTCTGCCCACATGTGAACTTTGGTTTGCAATGCCCTTTCACCTTGGCCGTGCTTTTTGGCACTCATTCCTCTTCCCCACTAGGCAGGTGAGCCCCTGGAAGATGCTAGTTCCTGCATCCGACTTCCCAGTTTTTGGAATCTCACTCCATGCACTGAATCTTAAGAGTGACCAAGAATTTTTGCTATTCCTCTCTCCCTGAGCGCTTGACTCCATGCCCTTGGTTGATAACTTTCCATCTCCTAAGCAAGATACAGTCTTCTAAGCTGCTAAAAAACTCATCTGGTCTTTTCTTAACCCGAGGCACACATGGCATGAAAACTTCCTCAGAGGACACGAATTCCATTAGCTGTTTTAATTGTAGCCAGCTTTTGCCTATGTTCCTCTTCTTTTCCCATCTTGCTTTGCCAGAGTGTCTGTGCCCATTGGTCCACCAGGGCATAGAGGGTGAAAGACTTGGCAACCGGTTCCACATAATCTATTAATATATGCAAAATATTATAAAATGTGTGGCTGTGGAAGGAAGGCAGAGGCAGAAAGCTAGCTTGTCTCCATAAGAGGCTGCAAAGTTTGTTAAGTGGAGTTCCTCAGGGAAGCCACTAGCTGATCAGTTTGCCTGTCGGTTATTTTATCAGCTTTTCAGGACCCAGGCATAGCCACCAGCTGTTCTGTATGCCTCCTGAATAGATTTAAGAACCCCTCCCTCCAGTTGTTTAGGAATGTTTTCAACTTGTTATCAAACATCTGGGAAATTTTTTTACTTAATATAGCAGCTAAAATAGCCACAAAAATATCAGAAGTCTTATAGCTATTGCAAGGGGGAAAACAGCACTAACAAAGCAGTTTGGTCAATAACAAAAATTAACACTAGGTTGTCCTGGACTAAGGAACAGGTAACATCACTGATTCACATTCGAGGTTAACTGTCTGTCAAAGCAAGGATGTGGACAGGGCATCTGTTTCTTCACATGCACAGTGAATGACGGACAAGTCTAACCGGAACATGACTGCAGAGGCTACGACTTGAACAGTAGAGGCAAAAGACATTCAATCTTCTCTAGTATTTTTGATTTCTTTAACTTGTTCATACATATAAGTAAACAGTTTATTGAAGAGTTGGACTCAATGGTGGTAAAATTATGAAAATAGCTTTATGTTTTTAAACAGCACCATCGTCCAATGCATTCTGTAAAATCATTCTTCGCTGTCCTTGGTGAAATCTGTCAGACCAGTATCTCTACATTTTAAAGAATAGAAAGGAGAGGGATCTTAGGAAAATGGCAAAGTCCCACGTGGCCACAGCAATATGGTGCTGGGGCTCTGGGTGGTGAGTGTCTACATGGGGGTGCTTTCTTGTGGGTGATTCCTTTGAGGGTTTCAGAGACCCCATCAGCAGAGACCTCTTCCCTGCAGTTTCCGGTTAATGATAAATCCACTTTCGTAAGACCTGGTCAGCTCAAAACCAGGTCATTCTGGGATTCTCTCTCTTGTACACAGACTTGGGCTTGCTACTTTAGTGGTAATAGAAGAGCCACCTGGGCAAAAGTGTTTCCCCCAACCCAGCCTTCAGCATGGGTGAAGCTCCACCATGAGATGTTTCTGTGAGCTCCTCCTCCTGGCTGTGCTGCGGCACTCAGGGGGGTAGTCCTCTGAACTTTGTCATCCAAACATAGGGACTGGCTCAGAATAGGATGATGGGAGGGACAGGTCAATTGTGGCTCACATCTCAGTACCTGCAGGTTCCTTTGCCTGCCTCGCTGCCCCCAGCAACCCTCAAGATTCAGCCTGGTTGGGTAAGTCTCTAGCGGCCTGGCAGTTCCTGACCTGGGTGGATCCACTGAGACACTATCAGATACCTGTTGGACTTTTGTGAAATAATGCATGAGAGAACTTTGCAAATGCCAGGTATGTGCCTGGCACAGTATTGGATGAATGAGTGATAAATTCTTGTCATTAATGGAATGTTAATCTGCATTAGACCTAAGAACAACTTTAAAATTTGCTGGGTTTTTTTATTTCAATCTTTACACTCACATTTAAATGGAGCTACTTATTTAAAATAAGAATATGCAAATAATTGTATTAACACTTTAATTTTTAAGAACCCAAAGTCAACTGATGCAAAATACCCTACATGGAGAGTCCCCCTATAAGTGATTAGCTGTTTGTTTACTTGGTTTTTTAAAGAAGGGAACACAATCTGGGAGTTAAATGGCCAAAGGCGCTATAGGTTGCATTTAACCTGTAAATATAGATGGAACTTAATGGCGCGAAAAACCTCTCTGACCAGTTCTAAATAGAAGTTGTTTATTTTTTTGTTTTTTTAATTACCTGACAACTGGACCAGGACCAAAAATTGCCTGTCTTAACTCTTACAGTGTTACTCCCCTACTTCCTGGATCATAGGTGCTACTCTGCAAAATGCAATGTTGTCACTGAAATTCTATAAAATACCATTTTCCAGGCAGCAGAAAGACCCATCTACTGTTAGGATACATGTTTTTTTAAGCAGTATTATTAATAGAAAAGCTTCACCCACACAGCTCTTCAAAAACTCCTCGAAGGAAGCCCCAGCAAGGCTGTGACCCAGGATTCAGCTTCACCGGTTCCCTTTCTCTGCTTCCCCTCCCCAACCAGTTTTGTGTGAACAGTGTTCTCTGTTGGCAAGTGGCCAAAGAATTTGCCATAAATAAATTTGCTGCCTGTCTGCAAGAAGATAACTTAACTGACTTCCTTGGCCTTGCTAATCTGCCTCGGCACTGGGAATGGCCGAGGGCTTGGTGATGTCGCAAACCTCTCCAGGACTGCCTGCATGGAAATTTAGAAATCCTGCACTCCTGAACCTTCCCCATGCCGGTTACAGGCACAAGTCACAGACTACAAGTTCCTCTTCCTCCCAAGCCCCTAATTTACCACTAGTGAGGACCATGTACACCAGAAATTTATCTCAAGGATTTAGAATTAAGAGTGAAGGAAGCAGATTATTCTAATCTCTTCCCATCATTCTTCATTGAAGACAGTGACAAAATGGAGGAATTAAAGCTTTGCCCAGGTTTAAATAGAAACAGTGGAAAGACAACGCCAGGAATTCCTTCAATATGTTGTAGACTTGAGCTCTGAAAGCCCAGAATCACACCTTTCATTTGCTCACTGGTATTGCTAAAATTTCTGTTGATTCAGAATAAGCCCAAAGTAGATTTTTGGCAGCTACAGGTTTATGCTTTTTGTAGTTGACTCTTGATCCAGACAAGTAATTTGAGACTCCCCAAAAGTCCATTTGGGATCTATTCCAGTTCACTTTTTAGGGTACACATTTAGCATAAACTAGTATTTTTCTTTAAAAACTCATTTACTAATATGCCCCCAAAATGGTAACTTCTGATTTCTTTCTGAATTTGTGATTTTTATTGATAGACTAAGTAGATAATACTTTGAATTATCTATGGTAAACTTAAAAGTTGGGCTTGTGTTCAATTTTCTTTTATTAAACACATGGAATGTAGTAAACCAAAAAAATGTAAAAACTCTGACAATACCAAAAATGAGCAAAGCTGCGGATCAAAGGGAACACACATACTGCTGCTGTTGGGAAAGCAACTCAGTGCAGCTGATTGGAAATCAATGCAGCACTGCCTGCCAAAGCCGGAAGTGTGCGGATTCTGCAACCCCCCATTGCGCTGCTGGTGCTAGTGCAATGTTTTAAAAACTGCTGGTTGGTGGATTATGACCCATCAGTAGCTCAAGAAATCAATATAGAGGGACATAAACAGAATTGTTTTCAATAAAATGAAATAGAGTGGAATGGAATAAAAAATAGCAAAGGGCAGCCTTTGTAATCAAAGTATTATTTTCTGAAGGAAGCCAATTTATGTCTCACCGAGGTCATAGAAAAGTTTATATAATACTATTCTAGACAAAATCTTACATTTCTGTTCACATTTAAAATAGAAAAACCTTCTGAGCTCATGTGGTTCTAAAAAAATAAAATAAAATAGAAAAATCATATTTCTAAATTATTTCACATTCTATGTGTTTGCATCTACTAAGAGTAGGCACACAAACAGATGTTCATTATAATTAGAATGAATAAAAATACCTGTGGGGCATTATTCCAAATGAACGTTATATAGAAATAAATATTAATAACTATAGCTTTAAATATGAAACATAACACTGAGAGAAAAAAAGCAAATCACGGAAGAACACATACAATAGATTCCATTTTCATATGCTTCAGCACCATACAAATTTAAAATATCCTGTATAGATATACACATATGTAATAAAATCATAATGAAAGGTAGATGGATGATAAACACAAAATTCAAGCTCACAATTCTCTCAAGGAGGGAGGGAGGGGTAGGGGCCCGAGAGAGAAAATGGGGACTATAAAGATATTGGTAATACTATATTTCTCAAACTGGGTGCTAGGAATATGACTATTTGTTTTACTATTTGCTAAAGCATGTACATATGTCCTTTATACTCTTTTATAGGAATGATACGTGTAACAATTTTAAAAATCTACGTTGTGATATATTTTCAGAATTAATCATCTTTTTGAGTCATTGTTCATCTCAACAATGTCATGAATTAATTCCTTAATATAGTTAAAATACACTCGTTTTGGTCTGTTGGCTATATTTCAGTTATCACTTTTACCTTTCTTTATAATTTATGACGATACAGACTGCATTGCTTCTAGAGCTAAGTGAAATACAATATTCAGTGAGGTCATAACATTCCATGTAGGAATCCATTCTCTGGCTTCAGTCGTTATAATAAATATGCTAAATTATGTCCGTAACACACGAAGAAGTTCTTTACGAGTCTACTTTATGCTCCTTGAGTTGATACCGCTCCTTACCACTCACAGGCATAGCACAGATGGGTAAGTCTCCTGAGAGTCATGCAATTCCCCCAACACAATCCCATGAGTGCATTTGAACATTTATATCTCTGTATTGTTTTGTAACTGAATAAAAATTTGGTTTCAGAAGACATCAAAAACTATTTTTTAAAAACCAGTGAAGAGCATCATCTTATAGAGAACCTAATACTAATATGTCAGATTGTGTAGTGAAAATGAAAAAGGGCACTCAATGAATATTATGCAGAAATAAAGGTCTATTTGGATCAGCATAAAATCGAAAATCAGCAACTGGTTGCTCAATTTGGATTATCATTTATCCAAATGTTATTTACTTTTTAAAGCCTAATTCAAATTCTGTATTCTCCACAAATCTTTTTCTGATTTCCTCTCCCCATCTCTACCCAGGTAAGTATAATTGTTCTTCCTCTGAAACTATTAATACCTAACTTTTCTTTTATACTTGGCATTATTCCACATGATTTCGCAGTTCTATGTGTTTACATCAATTACAAATAGACACTGAGATATACGTTAAATATTGCAATATGAATAATTAGTGACTAAAACCATTTAAATTTTAAAAAGCAAACCACATCAGCCAGGATACTATGCTGTAAGTAACAGCTATCTGGATAAATGGTTAATTATGAAGAATGAACATATTGAAGGTCTCCTAGAAGGGTGTTTGGAGAACCAGGGTTGGGATAGGAAGGTATCAGGGGTGCTGAGAAGACGAGCCACAGCAGGAAGAGTGGTCAGTACGTCACCCTACGATGAAAGACCTCAGCCTTCCCTTCCACGCATGCTGCTTAGCCTTGTACAGGGGGCAGGAAAATAAATGTCCATGAAGGGAAGTAGGCGCCTACCTAAAAATGTCCCCACAGTAAAAGACTGCACAAAATGAGGAAAGAGTAATTCTTAGAATGAAGGAAAGAAGAGATGGAAGGAAGGAAGGAAGGAAAAAGAAGTCATGTTGCAATTAGGCAGGAGGAATGATGCTGGGCAATCATAAATCAATAGCACTACCCTAAAAAAAAGGAAGTAATGCAGTATTTAATTATTCTTGGCAGTATTAACTCTTTGTCTACATTAATTTCATTGCCAATACTAGAGTTACTATAGTTTCCAAGCCAAAAAACAGAGCATGAATCTGAATTTCGTCCACAAATATGTGAAGGTAGGTCTCACATCATCTTTAAAAAAATCTAGATGTAACATTAATAAATTTCATCATAGAAAAGAATACCATTACATAAAATCAGAAATATCACCCAAATAATAACGGAGATATGGTCATTATAGCCATAGAACTCAACCACTGATTGTGTTGATATCTCACTTTATTTACAAAAATACCGTAAATACTAAAATTATGCACAGTTTGATGTATTTGAACAGATCTAGAATCATCTCTTCCTATAAGTCGTAGGCAGGCTGGGGGGATTGATCAATTGTCAGAGCAGACGCCTGACACTTTCACTTTTACCTGAGCCTGCTCGCCCCAAAATGGCTTCATCATTTTACTCAAAGTGAGTTCCCAGAATATTAGCCACACCTGTATTCAGAAGTAATTATGAAAGTCTTTCTGAACTAACAAAAATCAATATTTGATTATCTGACATTCAGATTACACTTACAGATCCTCTGTAATTAATGGCTGACTCTAAGCCATGACTCTTCTCTCCCACAAAACTGATCCTCCCTGTTTTTGTTTTTATTTTGCCCTGCTACACTTCTCCTCTCTATAGCTCTGTGACTATAAAGAAGAGGAAGTTTCTGTAAGACCCTTATCTCCAAATATCTCCCTCCTCCCTTTGACCCGATTCCTGGAATTTCCTGAGAAAATTTGGGAAGGTTACATATTGCTTGGAAATAAGCAAATAAAATTAAAAGGAAACATGATACGTGGGACAGGTTGCACGTTAACTCTGTACCACACCTATTCCAAAACAAAGGACTTCCTGTTTATACAGGATGACATAGACCCATTTTTCCCTGTCTTCTTCTATTAAGCACAGCTAAAAAGATTAGAAATGGTGCAAGAGGTAACCAAAGAACTCCGAAAGATGGTAAGCCAAAGTACAGTAGTTTGGGACCCCAGGACCAGAGGGTACAGTAGCTGAACTTTGCATTCTTCCACCCAATGAAAGCAGGAACCTAGACTTTGCATTTTCTAACCCAAAATGCAGCAAAAGAAGACAGCCAGGTAAGGTAGGCTCATTTGTCCTTCAGGTTAAGTGGAAATTCCTCCAACAGCATCAGGCAAACCGAACACTACCCGCAAGGGGGATTCATCGGGAGCTCTGTCAAAAGTAAGCAGCCAGGGGAAGCACACTCCTTTGCCACTTGATCTGAAATGACCCTTTTCCTCTGAAATGTTGAGATGAGCAAGCAGATCCAGCAAAAGAGACTCAGCTACAGCAAGCAGCATGGTTCAGGAATCCTCTTTGTCTCCACTGGCCTGAGAAGATTCTTCTATCCTCACAGACACCAGGACAGACAGGTGGAGCCAGCAAGGGGAACACAGTCACAAGTGGTCCAGTCAGGGAAGCTTCTTTGTCCCTCCAAACCCAACGCTCTCCTCCTTACCCCCAGAGACACCTGGACAGCTGTGGGGAGGGCACCAGTAAGGGTATCCCACAATACCCCTTCCCACTGAGAGACACCTGGAGGCCTTGTCTGGGGAAGCCCCTGCCATCTCCATAGGCACAGAGACCAGTGAGAGCCCCAGTCAAACCAGATAAACCAATCAGAACAAAATAACACTACAAATCCCCTGAAAATTAAACTGCCAGTGGAATCACAGCACACAAAAGAACATCTAGACTTGCATGCTAAGCCTAAACAGGGTGATTGCCTGCAAAAATAAAGGATTTAAATAGGACCC
>RJWJ010009773.1:0-49008 GCA_004363605.1 Indri indri | reverse complement strand
TGTCGCGCCCCCTCGCCAGCAAGGACGACGCGGCAACCGGAGTTCTTCTGAGCGTGCTTTATTGAGGCTCCTTACAACTTACATTATGCGGAAGACCCCGAAAGCGGAAGGGTGCAGGCTTATATAGGTTGGGCTACGCAAGGCAATGAGTCAGCAACGAGCATGCGCACTGGCTTGTTTACCCACACCGGAGAGGGGCGTACCCCAGGATGTGGGCGCCATCTTGTAATGGCGGCACAGGCTTCCCACACTTACATGCATTTGCCAGTGCCCCTCAGAGAGGAAATGGAAGCTTCCACAGAGAGGGGAGGTCGTCTGAGCTCTGGTGGCTGTGCTGGAAGACTGGGAGGGGCCCCGTTCTTTGTCTGTGTCTGCATCCCACTGATGACATGTGACTTTACAGTGCCCTCCAATCTGATTCTGAGCTCAGACTGGCTTTGGCCAATGGGATGTTAACAAATGTGACACAACTAGATGCTCTCCTGCTCCTCTGCCACCACCATGAGAACAAGCCTGGGCCAGATGAAAGAGAGACGCGGGCTACAGAGCTGAGCTGCCCCAGCTGGGCCAGTCCGGGCGAGCTGAGCCCCAGGTGGACCCCAAAGGCACAAGTGAATCCAGACGAGATCAATGAACCTTGCAGATGCGTGAGAAATGGATGGTCATTGTTGCTTGGCACTGAGGCTTTGTGTTTGGGTGTTGTGTAACACACGGTGTCCCTCCAAATCCATATATTGAAGTCCTAACCCCCAATGCGCTGGTGTTTGGAGATGGCGCACTGGGGACAATTAGAGTTAGGTGAGGTCAGGAGGGGGTGGCCTGGTCTGACGAGATTTATGCCCTTTAAAGAAGAGACACCAGAGAGCTCACTCTCTCTTATTTGTGTTCTCCAACATCAGCGGAGGTCACGTGAGGACACGGCGGGCAGGCAGTCATCCGCAGGCCCTCACCAGAAACCCACCATGCGCATCTTGGACTTTCAGCCTCCACAGCTGTGAAATATAAAGGTCTGTTGTTTAAGCGCCCCAGCCTGTGGAATTTTGTTATTGCAGCCTGAGCACACCGACACAGGTAGCAACAGAGAACTCGCGGTGGCAGAGTGAAGACAAGGTCCTGCGCAACCTAACTTGAGTCTGGAGCTCTTTCCACATTCTTTGCGTCTCCTCTCACCCTTGTCCTGAAGGCAGGTATGAAAGTTCAAAGGTTCTCTCTTTCCTTCTCCTTCGAAGTTCTTCACCTGGTGCCCTCTCCTTGCTCTCGGGCTCTGGGCTGGGGCTGGGCTTGTTGACGCCAGCCTGCCACTTGTACGCCGGGCCAGTGCTCTCTGTGCAGATGGAGCACGGGCCTCCTGACTGTCTCTCTCATTGCCAGGTGTAAGAAACCCTCCCAAGCTGCTGTGCTTCTCATTTTCCACTCAGAACCATCTTTTTTCTCTCCTTTGCCCATTTCAAATGACAACTTGATAGTAACAAGGAAGAGTTTGAGATGTAGTCATAGTACTTTTTGATTTCTTTCTCTAATAGGTAGATACACTTTTTTGGGCAACTGCTATTTAAGCAGACCTAAAAATGAATGTTGGAGAATGGAAATAATTTGATAGAAATTGGTAAAAAAAAAAAAAAAAAAATATTAAGAACAAAGCCTCCCTGAGTAGCCAGCTTTAAACTTTAGGCATCATATTATTTTTAGTGTTTACTAACTAGGTTTAAGATTCATAAAAAGGAAAGAGAGGATATGGTTCCTGCTTGAGTTCCGATAAAGAAGTCCACTATATAGCTAAAAAAATATATTAACCCTATTTATAACCCATTCGAAAAAAATTAAATTTCATATTGTACTATTAAGATCATGCATATAAGTGTGTACAATTAGGGAACTGTGTGATTCTATTTGTTTCATTATTCAACATATTTTAAGTGATGATTTATAAATATATATTTGAAATATTAAAATGTAGTAAGTGGAATAGAGGAATAAAGGAACCGCACAGGATGACCACAGTCTTAAAGGCCACTTGAGATTTTGCTACTGAGGGTGCGGTTGCTAATCAATGTGAGAATAACAGAAAAGAAAAGTAGAAGGTCAAACGCTCCTTAGTATTATTTGTTGAATGTATTTATCCCACCCTTTCCCCAAAAGGATTTGAGATGGTTTATTTAGTTTTCTCTTTGGAGTTTGCATGAAAAATGGCAACCAAAAAGAAGCAAATTGTTGAAAATAAAGGTGAGGATTGGAAGCCACGAGGGGTCAGGGCATATCTGGTACTTCTGGGTGACCTTGAACCACTCTGTGCTATTCAGACTCTCAGATGAAAGAGCTTTCATCTCCCCCATTCCTTTAATCGCCTCCACCTCCCATCATGAAGGGGCGGAATCTTCCCTGGGACTGAGTGAGGAGGGGTCTCCTGGAGGCATTGGAATAATGTCAACAGAAAACTCTTTCATGCATTCAGCCCACTTGAGTAGGAGCTGCTGGGCTCCACCATCGATGAACCTGACCTTAGACACAGGAGCCGGGCGACAGCTGTTCAAGCAGGAGTATCTAAGCCTGTCAGTGAAATTTGTGTATCTCCTCAAACATGAGAAATAATACAATGATTTAGTCACACAGGGAATCCATTAGACTTGGCAATTTAATTTCAACTTCCTTAAGATCTTTTCTTGAGGGATTGGGGGCAGGGGTGTCTTCATAGTTAGCATAATAGATCGGATTAGATTCCCCGGGGATTCCTGACTTGTTCTTTGGGCAATTTTAAGAATGCGATTTTTCTTTTTTTTTTTTACTGTCAGTCTTGTCTGAAAAGAAAATAGGTTATGAGCTTTGATCACTTATCCTTTCAGATTAACATTGAAATGCTAGAGGTTGGAGATCTGTCAAATGGGGCAGCAGAAAATATGGTTATCTCCAAACAGGGGAAGCACAGATTAACAAATTTCATATCCAATAATATTTATCGAGCGTTTGCTTTGCTAAACTGAGAATTGTCCATTCTGAGTCAGTGAGTGTGCAAAGCTTCACAGAATAAATCTGTATTAAATGAAAAATAAATCAATTGTCACAGTCGTATAGCCCAGAAAATTTACAGCTGAAGTAAGACAGAGAAAAGTGACCTCCGCCTTCCTCTTTCCCTCCAGCCCTGCCATCTCTTTACACCTATTGGCAAGTCTGCCCGGCACACAAAAGTCATTCAGCTCAGGATTATGTGGGCTCATGTGAAAAAGGGTGGTATGAGCTCGTGCTTAACTTTGTTTGTTTTGTTTCATCAGAAGCAGTTCTGAAACTGGGTGTCAGAACTGGAAGCTCCGTCGCTCCATCCAGCCATCGCCTGGGCTAGCTGTGCTGCCTTTGTTTCGAAAACCTCAGCCGTGTATTTCAGGAACACAAGAAAATCAAACAATCGTATTTATTTTTCAAATGCTTTAATTAATTCCATCTAAAGCTGGAAAGGAGAGAGGTTTTAGGGAATTTTTGGCAGCACTTCTCTCGTCCACATTTCAAAGGGGGAAAAAAGATTATTTCCTATTCTGGAGTTTGGGGTGGGTGGCATTTTATTTGAATAATCAAAAAATTATCTTACTGAAGAATTGCAGGGTTTTGCTACCAAGGGTCACAAGGTGGGGGGAGTAGGACACCTGGTCACTCCTTTTGACCAGGAGTGATCCCAGAGGTTAATCCACTTCTCTCCAGTCTTCCCAACTGGTGCTTTTGGGTTTTGGATCTCTGAGGTCCCTTCTAGTGCTACAATTCTATAGTGGCCCCATTTCTATAGGCAGTAGCTGAACTAGTAACTAATCCTAGAAGGAAGTTGGGGCCAGCCCAAGTTGCTGGTGGGGAGCAGAGTCCTGTGTAAGCCTCAGTGCCCAGGTGCTTTTCTGCACAATTGCACGTGCCCTTCGAGGGCTGTCTCTGCAAGAATGTTTCAACCTCACAGGAGCTGAGACCTTTCCCCTGTGAGACTTAGTGCTTTCCTTTTGAAACTTGTACCACAGACGTCACTAATCTGAGGTCATGGTATAATTTTTGGAATAGTAGAATGGGGCCTAAGAATCTTTTTAAAATTTATTTTTTATTTTTTTTAGAGACAGGGTCTTGCTCTGTCACCTAGGCTGGTGTACAGTAATGCCATCAAGGCTCGCTATAACCTCGAGTTCCTGGGCTCAAGCAATTCTCCTGCCTCAGCCTCTCAATCAGCTGGGATTACAGGTGCACACCACCACACTGGGCTAATTTAAAAAAATTTTTTGTAGAGATGGGGTTTTGCTATGTTGCTCAGGCTGGTTTCAAACTCCTGATCTCAAGCTATCCTCCCGCCTTGGCCTCCCAAAGCACTGGGATTACAGGTGTGAGCTACCATACCGCGTCTTTGGCTAATTTAAAACTTTTTTTTGTAGAGATGGGGGTCTTGCTATGTTGCCCAGCCTGGTCTTGAACTCCTGGACTCAAGTGATGCTTCCACCTCAGCCTCCCAAAGTGCCGGGATTACAGGTATGAGCCACCACACCTGACTGGGCCTAAAAATCTTAATGCTCATTCTGCCTTCAGGGCTGTGTCATTTCAAGCCAAATCAGTATGGGATTAAGTATTATTCAAGCCAATTTCAGGGATTTTGGGGGGAAAAAACTAGTTTCTTTTTTTCTTCTTCGCCAAAGGTGGTGCCAGTGAAGACTGCCTAGCTGCTAGCGACATATTCATTTAAAGAGAGGCCTTAAGCTCTAACCCTCACTTCCAGTAGAGACCCGCCTCGTCAAATCACTGACTGGCATTAGCATGTACAGCAGAAGCGCTCTTGTTATTCTACAGGCAAACATGACTGGTAGTTACCTAACAGAGGGAATGGCCTGGAAAAAATGGCAAAAATATTTCCTGTCTCTTTAAAACATCCTCCACTCGTTTTTGAGAACTAGAGCCTGCATCCCTGCCCCAGGCCAGTGGCTGGGAGGGGCAGGGTGAGTCTATCCGTGCAACAGGAGATGGCCTGGCCCGACCTGGTAAAGAGAGGTCCTGGGTGGAGGTCATGAGATTGCCTTCAGTGAAGTTGGGATGATCAGAATTATCAACTGTAGTTGAACAGTAATTGCCTGAAGCTGAGAACCCGTCCTTTAAAAGCTCTGTATTTCCGTGAATGTGCAGGAAAGGTTTGGATTTTGAGATGAGGAGTTCTACCATTTTTCCTCCTTTGCTGGCAGAGTAAACTCTTTCCTTCCTCCTCAAACCCCTTGTCCTCGTTCTTCTTCAGCCTCGTGGACAAGTGCCGAGTTTTCGGTAACAGTTATTTAGCGGGAAAAGCTGTTTGAAGTTGGGAGAGCGTTAAAAATGTTTCATACATGCCATAAACATTTGTTGTAACTTAAACCATATACCATATTTCATAGATGCTAAGGCACATATGTTTTTTACATGAACATCTCTGAAATTGACATTGTTTTATAATAACTCTCTGCCAGACAAAATTCAAGATGTAATTGTCATTGCCAGCCTTGGGCATATTAGTTAGCTCTTCCTGGTGGCAGTACTGGTCAACTGCAAATCCTCAATGTTTTAAGCCTCAAACTATTAAAGCAGCTGTCCCCAACCTTTTTGACACCAGGGACGGGTTTTGTGGAAGACAGTTCTTCCATTGGGGGGAGGATGTCACTGCCCGGCTGCACCGCAGATCATCAGGCATTGGATTCTCATGGGGAGCATGCAACCTGGTCCCTCACACACAGTTTGCAGTGGGGTTCTCACTCCGACTATGAGGGTCTGATGCTGATAATCTGATGGGGGGGCGAGGCTCGGGCGGTGACGCGAGTGATGGGGAGCGGCTATGGGTGCAGGTGGTGCTTTGCTCACGCACCCGCAGCTCTCTTCCTGCTGTGCGGCCCAGTTCCTGTGGGCTGTAGGCTGGTTGGGAACTGCAGTATTAAAGGACTCTTTGAGGATGGAATTATGAGTCCTGGCTGTTGCTGGCAAACATTCCCTTGATGCCTTCTAGTAAGATCAAGAACGCGACAGCATGAAAATTTACTGAATGGGTTTTCAAGGGACTGGAGAGAATTCTTAGAAACAATCGTGGAGCACTCTTTTAAGAAATGCTGTATTGCCATCACCCTTGATGGCACAGGGGATGATATCCAATTGAAAGATACAGACTTCCATGACTCCAGAAGGAAAATGATTTATGTGTAGAGGTGAAGAGAATTTTTTCTCCCTCCGCTGAAATGAACTTGTCAGGTTTTAGCCTGAAATGTCAGTTCTTGGTGTGCTTATGGCTGAAGAATGACCAGAGGCACCAAAGTTAGGCAAGCACAAAAATGAAGTTTATTGAGGAGGGAAAGACAGGATTATAGGGCAAGAACAAGATTTAGGTTTATAGAGCATGATACATATGCTCTACACAGATGACAACCAGACCCATTGTCTCGGCAAAGGGAGAGCAGAAGGAAGGGTGCTAAAAGAGAAGTTGGCTATGATCTGCGTCTTGTTTTATGGTGCCGGGATAGGGACCTCCCTCGTGCTTCAGAGGTCACCACAGAACCACTTTGATCGGACAGCTGGGAGCTGCATGGCTGAGTCTTACTGCACCCGTGGGTCTAGGTCACTTTCTGCTCCGTGTGGCACCTATACTGCTCGGTCCTGGGCCGCAGAGTCCTCTGCATTCTTTCGTAGCTGGTGTGCCAAGTTCTGATTGGCAGATTCGTGGGGTGTTCCCTCACCCCCAGGTATGGAGAATTAGGGTGGGGTAGGATCAGATGGGGGCACCAGCACCCTCTGTCGTCCCTAGGAGACCTGGAATCTCTCACTATCTACCTAACAAACTGACAATAGACAGACTAACAGGAGGAAAGGTGTAGGGATTTATTAACGCACATAAGCACAGGAGCCATACAACCCATGAGACTCAAAGAAGGGCTAAGTGGCTGAAGCGTAAACAACAGCACTGTCTTCATAGCGGAGAGGGAGATGGGCGAATGCAGGCAGTTTTGAGGGGAATTAAATGAGCCCCCAAAACAGACAATGGCCTGAGACAAAGTTCCTCTGAGCCGTAGGGGAGGTGTGGACAGATTGTGGGAAGGTGAGGGGCGGAACTTCACTGTCAATGAAGGCCGTCTTATTATTCAGATAAAGTTTCTCAGGTAATCTCTTGCCTTCAGAAGAACAGATGAAAAATCTATCTGGGCATGGTGACTTTTATTTTTTTTCTCTTCCTTGCAGCTAATCTTTCCTGGTTATTTGATAAGATTCCTAAGGAGAGGGTTTTAAGACAACTGCATTTGTCTTGAAAGAAGTTTCCTCAGTCCGATAAGGAAATTCTAGAGAGTGCCCCTCCCTGTGCTTAGGGGAAGGGGACAAGCAAAAGAAGGTTAGAAAATCCTTGGTTCTGAGGCTGCTTCTAAGGTTTTCCAAGTTCTTTGTTTCTTTTTCTGAGACAGGGTCTTGCTTTGTCCCGCAGGCTAGAGTGCGGTGTCTGTCATCCTAGCTCACTGCAATCTCAAACTCCTGGCCTCAAGTGATCCTCCTTCCTTGGTCTCCCACCAACTACTTTTAATTTAAGAAGCTTGGCATGCTGAAGCAGCATAATTTGGGCACTGTTTTCTAAGCCCCAAAATATGAATTGGACTCTGCATGTCAAGAAGTTTTGGGAATATATTAGCCAATTTATTTTGCATGTGTATAAATATATTATGCAAAGATCGATTTACAACAAAAATCAATGTTTTTAATATCTAAAACAATTCCTTCAAGAAGTATAAAATAAAAATCTAAGTGATAAGAAAGCCTTGATTGTAGGTTTGACTGCATTTTTTCTTTCTTAGTGGTATGCATAAAATAATGTACATCTTACAACCAGTGGTATCTTAGATTTGATTAAATACAGTAAGCATACATTTTTCTGCAATCTTTTGATGCATGAACAATTTTCTTTGAACACTGGCATTCCCCATTGTCTTTCTTGCATTTTCTATCATTTGCAATTGCAATTTCTTTAAAACAGAGTAAGAACTTAAAGAGGGTAACAAAGAGCAGATTTCAGAAATACTTAAGAGGTAGGATTGGCAGACATCTACTGATTGGCTGTATGGGGTGAAAGAGAGAAGGAAATGTGAATGGTCCTCAGGTGTCTGGTCGCAAGCGTTGATAAATAATAATCCTAGGGCAAAAGCTGGCCAGCTACCTTATCTATAACAAAACACCATAGACTGGGTAGTTTATAAACAACAGAAACTTGTTTCTCATAGTTCTTGAGGCTGGAAAGTCTGACATCAAGACACTGACAGCTGGGTGCGGTGGCTCACGCCTGTAATCCTAGCACTCTGGGAGGCCGAGGCGGGAGGATCGCTCAAGGTCAGGAGTTCGAGACCAGCCTGAACAAGAGCGAGACTGCCGTCTCTACTTAAAATACAAAGAAATTAGCTGGACAACTAAAAATATATATATTAGCCAGGCATGGTGGCACATGCCTGTAGTCCCAGCCACTTGGGAGGCTGAGGCAGTAGGATTGCTTAAGCCCAGGAGTTTGAGGTTGCTATGAGCTAGGCTGATGCCACAGCACTCTAGCCCAGGCAACAGAGCGAGACTCTGTCTCAAAAAAAAAAAAAAAAAAAAAAAAAAAGACACTGACATTCAGTGTGTGGGACGGGTCTGATTGTGATTCCTAGACGATGTCTCCTTGCTGTGAACTCACATGGTAGAAGGGGTGAGGGGTGTCTTTCATAGGGTACTAATCCAGCCCTCATGACCTAACCACTTCCCAAAGGCCCTACTGCCTAATACCTTCACTCTAGGGGCTAGGATTTCAACATGCGAATTGGGAGAGACGTACACATTCAGTCCATTGCACACCTGTTTTTGTAAATAAAGTTTTATTGGAACACGGCCATACCATTCACTTATGCATTGTCAGTCGCTGCTTTTGCACTGCAACAGCAGAGCTGAATTTGTGACATAGACCTTATGGCCCCAAATCCTAAATATTAATATTTATTTTCTGGCTGTTGACAGGAAGAGTTTGCCAACTTCTGGACTAGGGGAATGGTGGTGTCCCCGAATTAATATAAAGAGTATGAGAGGAAGAGCAGATTCATAGGGAAAGAGGATGAGTTTTTTATATTGGTCTTCTCTTATGGATCTACCTACAGATGAGCATTGTATTCGTTTAATGAGAAATCTCGAATTCATTAAAACAAAGAACTGAACCAAAGGCAAAGATGTTCGTAATGGTTCTGGAAAAAGAATGTTAACACAGGGACAGATACCTTTGACAACAATTCTGAACTCGTAGCATGGGAGACAGAAACCCTCATATTCAAAGAGTTTCATTCCCAGCACCCTATGAGGCATAGAATGTACCAAAAACATAAACAGAGCCCTTCCTCCAGGAGGACTGAAGGCAGAACTGATGCATGCAGATGTGGAAAGTGGGAACTCAGTCTATGACCAGCAGCTATTTAGGGTGATTCTGTGCCAACGGAATGCTTAACAGAGCTCTCCAATTAAACATTATCTTGATGAATGCGATCTCATCAACACCCAGAAAATTAAATCTGAAAGCTAGTTTTGTATATACTTTATCTTTTGAAGGTGAAATTAGAAGCTGTGTTTTGGTTGGTCTTACTTGGAACCTGAAGCTGAAAAAACAATGTGAGAAAAGGATTTGTAAGAAGCAAGACGATCAGTTTAAAGGACTCATTTGCCTTCCGGTCCCTCAGAGTTAGGATGTAGGAGTGGATTTTGTGCATAACAAAAGGTCAGTCATTTCTGGGCTCCAGAAGGATTAGAGAGCTGTCTGATGACATCAGCCTCTCTCCTTCCTGCTGACCATGGCCTTGTTATTATAGAAAACGGGAAGGTCTAGGGGTAAGAGCATGCAGATCTGGGCGGTGGGGATGGGGAGAGTCAGGAATGCTGAGTTTTAATCTCGGTTTGGAAATTGCGTGGAATGTCTGGGGAGGAGAGGCCAGTTGGAAAACTAAATAAACTGGTCATTGAAATTCATTAGGCAACTTGAGTGAGTCCTGATCAAACAGAGTAGAATTACCTGAATTGTAAAAAATCAAAGAATGCCAGGAAAAAAGAAAACACAGATGAGATAAAGAGATCAACATTAGCCCTCTTCTGGGAAGACTTGCTAGGATATTAATAACCTGCTTGAGCTTTTGATTTTTGTGACTGTCTTCGAAATGAACAATCTGTTCACTGTGTGATGAGGATTTGCCAAATGAGCTCACCAATTCGCCCCAGATAAGCGGCTCCGCCCACGGCCAAGGCTCTGGAGCTGCTGGGGTGGGCTCTGTCATGGGGTGGGGGGTGGGTGGTCTGGATGTTTGTTTCAGTCACTGGATGTTTTGCAGTTTTGGGGTAAGGAAGAAGGTGCTTGAGCTGTGCCTCAGGCCAGTGCACTGGGACCCTACACAACTATCTACTGTGTCAACAGGACTTTATTTCTTGGGGCTGGGTCTCAAAGACAGTTGCAAATATTTGAAATGGAAGGAGACAGAAAGAAAATGAAGGCTTTAAGCCAGGCATCTTTGTTAGACTAACAGGCGGCTGTGATCACTTCTTCAAGGTGACCTTTGGACACAGGCTTATGGAAGTGTGAAGAAATTTGGGGGTGCCTGGCAGCACCAGTTCTGTGTGCACGTGGCATGTTGGCGGGCAGTTACTGAGCTTGGGAAAGGGATTGCAATTGCATTATTAATATATGAATTATTAATTATTATAATTGCATTTGTCATTTATTGAGCACAGCCATGCACTAGAAGCTGAGCAGACCTTAAGAGTCTCTGCCCAGTGGGGGGTGACTGAGGTAATTACATTTGAAATAGCTGCAGTCACAGGCTCTGGGTATAGCTTGCGGCATATACTAATGCACGATGTAGCTCCTGTTCTTTTACTCTCTCTCCAGCCGTATATCCTCATGTAATTTTTCTTATTTGTTTATGCGAAGATGGAGGACGAGCTATTTGTCGAGATGAAAGATGCTGTATCAGGTTATTTTAATTAGTATTTATTATGTCTTCCTACTGGCAATAAGAAACCAAATGAGAAAATGCTTTAATGACAAAACAATCTTTTGCAATCTTTTTTTTTTTTTCTTTCTTGCCAGCCACCTCTTGAAAGAGGGCTGACGGTCAGAAGGGAGTCCACACAAGAGTGGAGGGACAAATCCCACCCTGATGGGAAACCGCTTCTGGGCTTACCTAAGTAATGAGCATCCTATTTGCATGGAACAAGCAGCACATCTTAGTAATTAACATTTAACCCTTAATATGTAGAGTGCTAGAATGTTAAGAATAGAAATGATTGTATGAAATCGTCTTGTCTAAACTTCTCATTTTGCAGGTTTGGAAACTGAGGCTGAAGACATTTACAGTCTGCTTGAGGTCATTGTTTAATGCTGAGCTGGGTCTACAACTGGGGCGTGTCAATTCCCAAGTCAGGGACCTCACTGCTGTATGGTCATGATAACTCTCTTTGGAGAAGGAGCTAGTACAGAATTGGACTCATGGATTGGAGAGGGGGAGAATCAAATCCAAGGGATGCAGGTCAATTGTTAAGAGTTTTCCATGCAGACCCTGTCAGTGATTCTTTCTCCCACTTTCACTCTGTTCACCTGAGGAAAAGGTGCCATTGGTAATAACATTCGTTACATACAATGATTCTCCACTAGGGGGGACTATCTCCATATCCTTCCTTAGGGGGCTCCATCTTCATATCCCAGGCTCAGTCTGGGGAAGGGCTTGTGAGATTACGCTCCCCCCCCCCCCACCGGCCCCGAGTCTAATCTACCCATCCAGAAGAGCAAGTTTCCCACCCATTGTCTTGGGAAAGTGGTTAGGGGCCCTGGTGTCAGGGCTCCATAATGTGACTTCATCTACACGGCAACTTTGGCAATGTTCCCAAAAAGTCTGGGGAAGCACAGGGGACCCAGCCTCATTTTGGTCCAAACCTGTGTACATTATGTGGGGCTCCGCAATTGCGTAACGTCGCAAGCCTGGGACTTCACAAGGTACATTTGTCTTTTCGTCCAGGCGTGGGTGGGGATGGGCGTCTGTGTGCTTTGCCTGCTCGCCGGCCTGACAAGGAGGCTGGGCTGTCCCTAGACTGGTGTGGAGGAAGCACTGCAATACGATAATCTTCAGCGGAGGGATGTTCTTGTTCTGAAATTTTTAGCAACATAGATGTTATGTGTTCCTGTTAGTCTTAATAAGCACTCTGCTGGGGATGGTGGACAGCCTCCTGGGTAAACATTTACTTATTTCCTCTTCCTAAAGGGCCGCAGTGAGGCCTTTTAATAAAACATATGCGGCCTTTAATAAATGGGATATTTATTTACAACGAAAATTATAACGTGGGGATATTACCTATTGCAGGCCTTCGCCATTAGTTTTTATGCATTTCTGGGAACACTCTGCATATGTTTCTAGATTCTTCATCTTCCGGGTAAAGAATATTCACAGAGTCTCTGCATCAAACTGCTCGTGTAACCTGGAAATGATTATGTTGGAGGTTCAGATCTCAATCCAAGCCTCTGATTTCTTTGCACTTCAGTACTGTTTTTTCTTTTTTCCCAACTAGACTTTACAATCTTAACTTGCCGGAACACCAGGCACACGTCTACCATTTTGAAAGTCTGCTTCTTCACCCACATTGTGACCATGCCAGCTGAGCCTTCCCTTACACGGTCGTGTACATGACCACATTCCCGTCTACTTTGTAAATGCTTTGGCATTCAGAACGCATATACATTTTATTGAATTTCCCTGTATTATGGCTTTTCCACTGGGGGATTAAGAGGCTAATTCAGAGCCATGTGATTACAGGAAGATGTGTGAGGAAGGCAACAGGGATACTATTCTATAAGGTCCGCTGGGCCCAAACAAGGAATCCATATGTTTCCATTTCCCTAATAAGCAGAGAAAATAAAAAAACAAAGAGGCCTAGAGACACGCACCTGCATAAGCAGCCGAGCAGAAGTAACCTATAAACACATGAAAAGCAGCTCTCGAACAATTCCATCTGCATTTTATTGAAAGAAATCTTTGAAAAGGAGAGAGAGAAGGTACAATTTACAAGAACCGTGGTATAAATCCTGCCACAGTGCCAATTGCTAAAAGCACTGGAGCCTGGGAAGGAGGGAGAAATCCATTCATTCATTGCCCCCAGAAAATAGGCATCCAGGCCCGTGGCATACCTCACGCGCCCCATGGGATTTACACCCCTGACTGGGTGATTGCATGAATCACCTTGGATTGATTGCTTCTATATAGAATGTTCCTTTATAGCGTGTATGCTTTCTCATCGCAGCTCGGCTCGATTCCATTCTGCTGAGCCTCTTTGGGACACTTTGCATGAGAGATGTGGGCGAGGGTAATGTTGTGTTTGTTGGTTTCTCTGGTACATTTCAAGACTGATTTACTCTTATGCTGGGTGCAGAGGGAAATTCCATCATTCCCACATCAAGTGAATCCCAAATCAAGTGGTCCCCTCCCCATTTCTACAAAGGGTCATGCACTTTTCTCTTTTCCGTATTGTTATTACCCTTTAAAAAAATCCCTCATGGGCACATATATGTCGTTTTTTCTTTCTTTCCTCTCCCTTCCCCCCCTTTTTTTTTCCATGGGAAATAATTTCCTTCGTTGGATGTACCACTCAGCATGGCTGATATTAACAGTGTGCTCAAGGCGGCTGAGTTTCGAGGTTTATGTTTTCTTCTCTTTATCTCCTGTGCTTAGCTCTCCCTGAGACACTGGGGTTCTGTCCCGGTGCTGTCCATCTTTCTCAGCCTTTTAAGAGTTTTGATCACTCTTGCAGTCCGTATCTTGCTCGCTGTCATCCTCATTCCCAGTGTTCAGGCCACAGAAGAGCTCGTTGGAAAAACCTTCAGGTCATCGGGACTGTTGGACTGAAGATTTGAGGAAAACAAGGGTTTGAGACTGCTCCAGGGCTTGTGGGACACAAACGCCACGGAGCGGGGACCGGAGTCCAGCGCTTGTGGCCAGCGGCGCTCGCTGGAATGTGTGCTGCGGGCGACGTGCACTAGGTGGCGCTGCAGGCCCGCGCACCGAAGGGAGGACGCCCCGCTCCTCGCGCCGCCCAGCCCGGCCCCTCCGCCCACACCGAGGCCCCGCAGCCCGCGCTCCTGAGGCCGAGTCTCACCGCTGCCTGGTCTCCTCCTGCTTTTCTCAGACTGTCGCCCATGCGGGCCTGTCCGGGGACCCTCCAGTAGCGTGGGGGGCATGCGGGGGCGCTGGCGTGGTGAAGGGTTTGAACGAATGTCGATGTTGCCTCCAGGCCTGAGCAACCCCTCTTCGGTTCGTTTATCGACGTGTTCATGTGGACGCGTCCCCCACCGCCAGTTACTCATTTTGACACTAAGTAGAATTTCCCTGCATGAACGAATGAATGAACGAACGAATGGATGGACCCAAGAGCCTGCTCTGGGGGACGCAGCCACGCGGGAATGGGGCGTGCGCTGGGCTGAGCTTGAAGACTTGGATTTGAGCCTGTTCTCTAAAGCGAGGGACTTGGACGGGTGGCTTAACCTCCCTGACGCCCTGCGCCTCAGTTTTCTCTGCCAAAAGGGAATGCCATCCCTACTGTGAAGAACAAATCAGACTCAATGTCCTCTCTCTCCTTCCTCTGTTTTCATGGCATCATTCCTGATTTTTCTTCTCTTTCTCAGTCTTTTTCAAAGTCTTCCTCGTGGATTTACGCCCCTTTCTACTTTTCCTTAAACATTGGTGTTTCCTGTGTTCTAGCCACACCCATTGAGTTTTCTGGTGGTGTTTTAAATAATCCCGGGTTCTTTTCCCTGAGCAGCATGTCACCAGGAGTCGGCTTCCCCTGCTGGCTCCCACATCCCTGGCTCCACGTCCAGCCTGTGTCCAGAGTCCCTGATTCAGAGGTCAGCCGCCCGCAGCACGTTCCCACACAGACCTCCTGAGGGGATCTAAACTGCACGCCCCAGCCTGACCCGGATTCCCATTTCCTTCTCCAACCACCCCACCCCCTCCTGAATTTCCTAGTCAGTAATGACCGTTTGCCACCAGGCTTCTAAGGCAGACCTTGGCCAGCACACTCGCCTCCTTCTTCCCCTTCATTCCCCATAGCCAATGGCCGCCAAGAGCCGCTGACTTTCCCAACCATCTCTCCCTCTGTATCCCTTCCCCACGTCCCCACGCCACCCACCCTGCCACACCTCTGCCCCGCCGCGAGCTGCAGTCAGGAAGACCTTGCTGCAGAGTGGACTTGCTGGTGTCACTCCTCTGCTTCACAGCCTGCTGTGACTTTTGTGATAAAAGCCAAGCCTCTTGGCTGGGGCGCAAGTGCTGTGAGCTCCAATCCCTGTCCTCACTGTCTAGAACCACAACGTGGCCACCAGGAAGCTTCCTCAACTGACCTCTCTCACTGTCTGGGCGAGGAGTAGGGACTCTTCTGTCCTTGTGCCCATCATGCTGCATTGTCATTTCTCCAGCCATGTTCATGCTAGACTACCATTGTTCTTCCTCCCAGCATGGGGGGCTCCGTGGGGCAGGGGCTCCAAGGTCAAGGCCTCTCATCCCATGGCCCAGCATGGTTCCTGGCACACACGAGGTGCCTAGGGTGTCAGCTGAAGGCACACCAAATGACTGAGGGGTGGCGCTCTGCTGTGCCAGTGGAAGCATGTTGGTAGGTGGAATACCTGATGTGGGGGCCAGAAGATGGATTAGACATGGAACCTGCCTCGGTGGAAACACATCCTGGAAGCCAAACTGATGGGGCTCTCATGCAGGTTATCAGATCCCATTGAAGAGCCATGTCACGTTGCCCACCTCCCTATTTACCTCTGCGTGAGTCTTTTCCATGCCTGGAAGCCACCGAGGGACCCTTCTCATGGATCAGCCTTGGGTCTCCAAGGACTGGAGTGCTGCATGTAGAACATACACTCAACATTCGTAGGACAAGTGCATGGGACTTCCTGACTCTGGTAGGCATCTTCTGGCTGTGTAGAACCTCTTCTTTCCCCGCTCCCTGGATGCTTAGGGTCTCGATCACATTGCATTAGAACTATTTGTTGATTTTCTGGCGATGTCTCCCAAGTGGCTTGCTATCATCTATAGCTCAAGACTTTTTTCATTCTCAGGTTCATTTAATCATAGCCAAGGGTCCCCTAGTTCATCAGGATCGATACCATGACAGGGTGCAATCCATCAGCTTGGCCAGCCTGCCGAGGGTTGGGCTCTGAGCAGTATCGTGCTCAGGGTGGTCCCGCCTGTGCCAGGCAGAAGCCTGTGCTGCCTCACTGTGCCTCAGGGTCCACGTGCTGGTGAGGACCCAGGCATGCCTTAAAGTGATGCCCAGTCCCCAGGGCCTGCGGGAGCGCGGGTGCCTTCCTTGGGGCGCCTACTGGGTGCGATGTGTCTCTTCCATGCTGCTGCGTGTCCAGAGATGTGAGGCTCGAAGGGCTGTGCACACTTGGGTCGTCTCTCCTTCCCTCCCTCCAGACAGAGTTTTCCCCAGAGTGTCTTCCCTCATCTCTGTCCAGCGCAGTTACATGAGTCTCACGTGACTGAGTTTCGGCCACTTTCCTTGAGGGAACAATTCCACACACACAGAGTTGACAGTTTCAGAACAGTGCAGCGTCAGATGATGGATGAGGTGAGGGGCACAGAGCACCCTGCTTGGGTGCTTTGCTCTGCAAAAAAGGACCTTTCCTCTCTCTCTTTTTATTTTTTCTTTCCTTTTAAAAAATAAATAAATTGAATTGCCCGAACAACTTCTGGCTCTTTCCTAAATATCGTGGCCCTTTCGAGTGTCCCGTGTCGATCTTCCTGTAAACCCGGGGTCTGCCGCAGTTGCAGGTCTTTCTCAGAGTGCTCTCCGCAATCCTCTACGTGCTGCATTATGGTGAGGGCGGCAGAAACAAGCCCTTGGGGGTGTTCCTTCTACTTTAGCCCAGTTGATCTGGATGCATAGTTATTTAAAATTAGGCTGACCGCGGTTGGGATCCTAGGACTCTTCCTATTTACTGGCCGTGCAACCTTGAGCCACTTGCTTACTTTCCCTGAGAGTCAAGTTCTTCATCCGTCACGTGGGGCTGACATTTCACTGGGTGGTTGTGAGTATTCCACGTGACGCTGCAGGTAACACGCTCGGCAGAGTGCTTGGCACGTTGCAAGGATGCCTCTTGTGAATGCTTGCTAGATATAAAAACGGTGACAATGGAGAGACCTGAAGAGGCGTCACTTTACGGCCCTGGGAGTGGACTGATGCTATCCAAGGGAAAGAGACTGAGACGTTAGCATCAAGAGTCCCAGCTCTGCCCCTGACTTTGCTTGCAGTCTTGGCAAGTTACGTCACCTCCCTCAGCCTTGTTTCCTCACCAAGAAAACAGTGTTGTAAGGATTCAGCGAGAGAGCATCTGTAAGAGCAGGAGATTCTGAGCCTGGTACTAGTGGGTGCTCTGTCTAAAGGACCAAGGGAAGCTGTGAAGCTGACTTCTTGTCCCTCTATCAGCTCCATTCACACCCCCTTTCTCCTGGATAGAGGCCAGACAGACTGTGCGGGGCCCCTTTCAGGTGACATCACATTTCATCTTCACCAGCGTTCTGGGATGTGGCCACTGTTTCCAGTTGACTGATGAGGAGAACACTCTTAGCTTCTACGAAACACTGTCTCAATGAGCATCTCACCACGTAACACGTTCCCAAGACAACCTATAGCTGGATTTTTGCAGAAGGGTCTTGAGAGTTTTAAGTACTCTGAAAACACATCTTAAGAAGGCTTTCTAAAAGCGGGTCCTAAGAAGGGGCTTTGGAGGCTACCGCTCTTTTCTGTGGAAGGCTCGTGGCTTAAGTAAACTGGTTTTGTAGCAGACCACATCTGAATGAAATGTGGACCATTTCAGTTTAACTGATTATCTAGTAGTCGATTTTGAGTCCAAGTCATAGCTATAAGGCTATTTGTAAAAACAACATAAGTTTAGACATGTGTAGGGTTTTAGGATTTGTGAAAAGGGCTTTTGAGAACCGACTTGCACACTAAGTTTCAAAGACGCTATACATTTCTCACCAGAGAAGCGAGGATGTGCTCTGGGGAAGCGGGAGGTGATCTGGAGACGGTGATTACCAGTGTGATTTTAGGCACAGCTCTGAACATGGAGACCACTCGTGGGTAGTGAGAGGGTGGCCACGGAGGATTGTGAGTGGTTTCTAAGTGTGTCTGCTTTTAGCTACTTTCAGAACACAGTGACTGACTTTTCTTGCCCTCTCTGTCTATGGAGCTATAAGTTGCTATTAAGATTATTTCCCCTTTCCTCTAGCCAGCCTGTGTTGCTGTGATTAAAAATAACCATGGGTCCTTTGAATGCCCCAGAATGATAATATTGAGAGAGATAACAGCTCTCCAGTGCTTGCCATGAGCCCTGTGCTAGGTATTTTATACCGTTATCATGTAAGTCTCACAACACACTGTGAGGGGGATGCTATTTTTACCACCATTCTTCAGTTGAGGGAATAGGCACCGAGAGTTGACTACTTCACTGCGCGGTAGAGCTGGGGTTTAGACCCCGACGGGTCTGACTGCAGGAGGCTGCTCTCAGCTACCACGCGTGAGGGCGTCTGATGCGCTGGAGAGAGCGGCAGTGGTGGCGGCTCTCACAGTGGCGGCCCTTGTCCGTCGCCCCAGTGAGGTCATTCTGGCTTCTTCACTTGGCCGTTCAGTGAGGTTCAGTGAGGTGCTGGTTATTCTCATTTGGATAAAGTTCATAACTTTTTTCTTTTTTTTGAGACAGAGTCTTACTATGTTGCCCGGGCTAGTGTGCCGTGGCGTCAGCCTAGCTCACAGCAACCTCAAACTCCTGGGCTCAAGCGATCCTCCTGCCTCAGCCTCCTGAGTAGCTGGGACTACAGGCATGTGCCACCATGACCGGCTAATTTTTTCTCTCTATATTTTTTTGTTGTCCAGCTAATTTCTTTCTATTTTTTTTTTTAGTAGAGACGGCGTCTCGCTCTTGCTCAGGCTGGTCTTGAACTCCTGAGCTCAAACAATCCTCCCGCCTCGGCCTCCCAGAGTGCCAGGATTACAGGTGTGAGCCACCGCGCCGGGCCTCCTTTTTGTCTTTAATGGAGATTCCATTTGCCACATTTGTTTGCTTTTTCATTCTACCATCCATTAGCTGAACTGTTTCTTAGAACCTTTTCTGCTCCTAATTCCTTGACGTCTTTCATGGGATCTATGGAGCACTAGACTGAACTGTGTATTCAGAATGGACCCTCGAAAGAGAGGTCCCCTTGGCCCTCGAGCTGTGTCCTCAGCCGAGTGGATGAGGGCACACCATCTGGAATGATGGGATTGCAGTCTGGGTCGCCCATTCTGTCGGATCTGCAGGGCGAGTCCTTGCATTCCCAGCTCTAGTTCACTTCTTTGTCTAATTCAGATCTCTCTTCGGTTGACGTTCTCCAAAAAGCCTGTGCCGGATTCATGAAATACTGTTATTGGTCATTGCCAAGCATTTTCGCTGAAGCTTTAAGAAGAAAATGTACTGTATGTCTCTAAGGTTGGCCTTTAGAATTGCTGGTGTGATTTTCAGGTTGTTTAATGGGCTGACATAATACCTCCTTCACTGCACAATGCCTAAAATTCACTTCATAGGGAGTCATTTTGCTAACCTGATGCTTCTTTCAAAAGTTAAAGTGAAAATTCCTGTGGAAGGGTTTCTGTTAAATGCTATCAGTTGTTGTATCTTTGTGTGAATGAGTCCTGGTTTTGCGAGGTTGCTGAGAGAGGAAAAGAGCAGGAATATAGGACAGAGACTCTTGCCTGACTTTTCCCTTAGTCCGTCTCCTGGGTGAGGTGTACCAAGCAAAGCTGTAGCACCTGCCGCATCTGTGCTGGGCCCTCACCAAGAGCCTCTGATGTCTGATCCCAAATCTCCTGCCATTTGGACTTGGTATTGTAATGATGTGGTTTAAATAAATTTTACATACATATGCATGCAAAAAAGTGCATGATTTTGTTATTGTGAAAACCAAGTTCAATGTTTTGGAAAAATTTCTCTTGATTTGAGTGTGGGCGATATACCTGTAAGAGATTATATTAAGAAAAATAATCAAACTCTAAGAAGGCTCTGTGCCCAGATTGCTTCATGAGTGGCTTTACGTTCCTGTTCTACTATAGGAAAACAGAAGCAAGAGATTCTGGAAGATGTGTTATGGGCCTGGCTTACAAAGGAAAAAACATCACAGACCCACACCAGTGGACCCATACGAGGCCCTAAAAAAGTGGTAAATGAAAGTACTCTAGGTTTTGTTAGTTTAGTTTTTTTTCTTTTCTTAACTGAAATTAAAAATTCACTAGAGAGAAAGTACTCTAGGTTTTGAGTTAAATATAATGTCTAAGTCCTTGCTCTTAAAAACGTGGTACCTAGACTAGTGGTATTGGCCTCACCTGGATGCTTGTTAGAAAACACAGACTCTCTGACTGTAGCCTAGACCTACTGAATCCAAATCTGCATTTTAACAAGTTCCCCTCATGGTTTGTATGCACATTAAAGCTTGAGAAGATCTAGTCTAAGCTATATAGGTATCATTTTTTTAAGAAAGATTTTTTAAAGAGCAATTTTAGGTTCACAGCAAAATTGAGCTGGAAGTACAAGAGAGTTGCCATATACCCCTGACACATATAACCTTCCTGCTATCAACATCCTGCTCCAGAGTGGTACATGTGTTACTACTGATGAACCTATTATACACTGATACATCAATATCACCCAAAGTCCACAGTTTACGTTAGGGTTCTCTCTTGGTGGTGGTGTACGTTCTAGGGGTTTGGACAGACATGCAATGACTTGTGTCCACCATTGTAGTATCCTACAGAGCAGTTTCATTGTTCTAAAAACCCTCTGAGCTCTGCCTAGTCCCTCCTCTCTCTCCCTTAGGTATCCTTTTTTGTTGTTGTTGAGACAAAGTCTTGCTCTCTCGCCCAGGCTAGCGCAACCTCAAGCTCCTGGGCTCAGGCGATCCTCCTGCCTCAGCCTCCCGAGTAGCTGGGACTACAGGCACACACCACCACCTCCAGCTAATTTTTTCTATTTTTAGTAGGTCTCACTCTTGCTCAGGCTGGTCTCAAACTCCTGACCTCAAGTGATCCTCCCGCCTCGGCCTCCCAAAGTGCTAGGATTACAGGTGTGAGCCATGGCACCTGGCCTTCGTTTTTTTAAAGTTGCAAATTTAAGCTGCTTTTCCAATTTTTCAGCTGTCCTCAATCATCAAATAAAAGGGCTTCTGCTGCCTAGATGGCCTCGAATGCAGGGGGCAGCACTCCTGCGGAGGGGCCACTGCAAACACACGGTGGTTAGCAGAATAATGGCCCCCACGATGTCCACGCCCTAGTCCCTGAATCAGTGAATATGTGAGGTTACATGGCATGGGAATGAAGGTTGCTGATCAGTTCACCTTAAAAGAGGGACAGTGTCAGATTGTTCAGATGGGCCCAGGGTGATTACAAAGGTCAGGTGGAAGAGGGAGGCTGAAGGTCAGGGTAAGAAAGAAATTTCCAGTTGCTACACTGCTGGCTTTGGAGGTGGAGGAAGAGGAATGAGCCGAGGATCGTGGGCAGCCTCTAGAAGCTGGAGAAAGTGAGGAAATGGATCCTCCCCGGGAGCCTGCAGAAAGGAACGCAGCCCTGCGGACACCTTAGCTGCAGCCCGGTGAGACCCATTCCAGACTTCTGATCTCCAGAACTGTAAGATAATACGTTTGTGTTGGCTTAGAGCACTGCGTTTGTGGTGTAATTTGTTATAGTTGTAACAGGAAACTGATACACACACTTTCCCTGTTTCCCTCCTGGCCATCCCTGATAACGTCGACATTAGTTATTTACATATATGCTCACCGGAAAGTCAAGGAAAAATGTAACGGCTTCTCAGACGTCTTAAGCTTTAATAAAATACACGCCACTAAAAACAACCCCATAGGAGATATTTCTTTGCTAATTTAGAAAGCACTGGCAGATCTTAGATGTCCCGCGATCCCCATTGAGAATGCTGATAGCCACTGGGCAAGCCTGGCAGCTCCCGGAAGTTTTTGTTCGAAAGGTAGCCAGATGAGGCAACATGCACGCCACAGATTCAACCTTCCATGCCACAGATACAAACACAGAGAGAAAGTGGACATGGGGCCCCTTTGCTTGGAACACGGAAGACCATCATCTTCTGTGGCTCTCAGGCGAGGCTACCAAGTGGCAGAAACGCTAATTAAACTGTTCATCAAACTATCACGGAGCTCACTGTTTCCAGATGCGGGCCTCCGAAGGTCTTCACTTTAACATATAACCCGTGATTCGTGGAGGAGAGAGGGAGGCATTAATTGGGGCAGGAACTGAGGTCACCCCCGCGCCCCGCCCCCTGCTCCCCCTCTTTCACGGGGCCGAAAGAGCAGCTGGAAGCGGCGGCAGCGCGCAGCGCACGCTCAGCCCTGGTTTTTAAATCCACATTTCCTCCTGCGTCAGTGCATTATCTGGCTGACCTGTTAATTAGTCCTCTGGTCCCGGTAAGTCGCTTTTACTTGCGGGCTAGAATCTCTATTAGCACTCCATAATAGTAGTCGCTTGTGTTTGCCCGTTATGTTTTGCTGTGGAAGAAAATGCATAGGTTTTTGCCATTTTTTTTTTTTTTAAAGGAAAAAGCACAAAGAGTATAGCAGCTCTGGGTGTCAGCTATGGGCCACATCTTGGAAAACTTGATTAGGTCCAGTGGATGAGTGACTTTCTCTCATGAAGTGACTGTAAAAACTTCTTTCTTCTGCGAGTGCTTCCCCCCAGGGACTTGTTGGCAGGAGAATGGAGACTCTCAGCAATAATACATCTCCAAGTTATTATGCGAGTGGAGGAGAAATAACTGGGATTTGAGAGAATGTTTTCATGACAGGCCAAAGTGCTAAAAAAAATAACTAAACTAGTGCAATCTCCAGACATAATCAACATTTCAAAGTCGGCTGAAATTTGGTTGACTGCAAAACGAGTTGCTTACTTTAGGTCGTATCCCAACATAAAGGTAATAAATGATGCACTTTCACATTCAGGGACAGAAGCGGAGTATAAGAAATCTTCTCTCCAAGAGAATTGTGGTTCCCTATGATTTATAGAAAGTTTTGCCATGTTTATTGCTCACTGGCGTCTGGTTAGTACTTTTTAAAAAAAATTAATTAATTGTCAAAATCAGTGAATCGGGGTGTTGTCTGGAAGCCGGAGTATAGGGCTATTGGGTGTTTCTTTAATCAGAGGGAGGGAAACTGGAAGGATGCAAGGACCCTCAGTGAAGACTCAGCTGATCCAACCCACCAGGCATGGCGTGAAGCACTTGGTCTGGAGAATGGATGCTCATGTCCATCCACAGAGCGGGGAGCGATAAACCTAAGAGATGGTGCAGTCTGCATCTAGAAGGTGTGTGGCAGAGCCATCCTGTCAAACAACAGCAGAGGGAAAGCCCCTGGGACTTTACTACCTGGATGTAGAGTTGGGTCATTGAGTCATTTGACCTTTTCTGAGGTCAGGATATAAGCTTGCTTAGTTTTATTGAACAACTCATTAGCTATTGTTGAGGACTTAATTAGCGTTGACCAAGTTGTGGCTGTGCTTAACAAGCAGGATTAAAACGGTTGAGGAGTATTCTCATTCTGACCTTTCTTGGAACCAAAGAATCAAACCTTTTTTGCCCCTACATTCTTTATTCATTTATTCCTTCATTCACTCATCCATTTATTCATGCGTACCAATATGCCTTCATTCAACAAATGTTTAATTTTCTATTGCAAATATTGGTTTGTTGAGACACTCAATGGCTGAGTAGTCCAAACTCTTCGGAAAATGGACTTGCTGGGGATTGAGGAACAAGAGCTCAGGACAGGAGCAGGAAGAAGACATGACAGGCATGGGATGATGTGGCCGGTCTCCTTCATGTAGATGCAATGCTTAGATGGGATTTCAATTAGCAGTGTTTTCAGTGACATCATGCACTGAACCTTGTCCCAAGCACTTTGGCCGAACAAAAAGGTTTTTGTGACCTAATGAATGGGAACAAGATGTTTCGCCCACCACCGGGGGATGTGATTAAATAGCCATCATCATTAATAAGGCAGGCGAGGAGCAGGAATGAACACCTTCCCTACTGGGGGGTTAAAATACGTTTCTTTCCTCCAGTTCAATATATTTTAATTTTTCATTGCACCTGTCACGTGATCATGTGTCAGTCTTTTTACTTATTGTTTTTTTTTTTTTTTTTTTGCAGGGGGGAGTGGGGTGAGGGTGTAGGTGTGTATATAGTAATTCACTGCTCAGGGACTAGATTGAAATCTAACATTTGTAGAATTTGTACTAGGTGCCAGGGATTATGCGAAGTGACAAGGTATTACATATGCCTCTGGGAGTACAGGGAAACTTTACAGGGGCGTGAGTAGCTCTAAGGGAACAGTCTTTCTGGACTTAAGCTGAATGGCCAGGTTTATCTGTGGTTGGCCAGGTTCTCCTTTTCCTTCCTAATCCCCCGCGTTCCACATTACAAAAGAAAAGAATTTCTTACATCAATCTTGGGTGCTACAATGGCACATTTCACTGGGGAGAGACTACTCCGAGGGGACCCTTAAAAGGGAGAGTTTACTAACGAATTGCTTTTGGGGTCAGGATCCCATGAGGCCAATGTGAAAAAGAGCTTCTTTAAGAAGTATTGAAGATGATGACATCTTATTTCATCCAAGTTACAAACTCCCAGCAAAGCTCTGATCCACCCATCTACCCATCTACCCACCCCCCATCCGTCCATTCGAGAATTTGGATCCAGACAAAGGAAATTGTCCCAGGGACTTGCATGAACACATGTGTTTGGATCAACAAGGTGAAATTAGACTTTTTCTAACTTAAGTAAGTTTGATTTGGTAATTATTTTGACAATAAGATTTGGTTTTTCCAAATTTTATTTTTTAAATATGTTACATGAGAGACATTTTCCATTGGAGCTAAATCTTTAGCTCCAAGATATAATAAAAATATATTAAAAGGATGTACCTAATATGCTGGAAAGGAAATCCTTTATAACTGTTTACATTAATAAGAAAATTTTTGATATTAATTTAATGATGTGTAAGAGGAAAGTCAAATATGAGACTATGACTTAGAGGGGCAATATATTGGTCATTCTAATGTTCTTCCTCTTTATTTAGGAATTTAGCTGAGATTTGGGAGAAACTTCCATAAACGTATAATAATTTTCTAAGTGTTTCTTACCGATGAACAACATTTCCAAACACAGTAACAATGATTTGAGGTTTAATTTATATTGTTTTGATCAACTGACAATACTTCCTAGGTAGCCCTTACTGACAGTGGGGAAAGTATAACATCCTTCTTGTCCCTTCCTCCAGTCTGCAGTTACTGTGTTTAGCAAGGCAAGTAAGTTGCTTAAATTTGTCCTCCTTGGCCTGAAAGCTTATCCTTTTGGCCATGAAGTGTGAAGCCAGTCCTGGGGGAGCCTCTGGCCAACTCAGCTGCCTATGGTTAAGCCTATTTGTCCCCTGACATTTGGTCGTGGTTGAAGGGCAGTGGCTACTCTTCTTTTACCTGGTCTTGTTCCCCTGGCCCTGCAGGGTCGATCACTGGCATAGTCTCCACTGGGAAGATACGTCACTGGGGTGCAGAGCACTGAAGGGACTTTCTCAGAGTCAAGAAATCAGAAGCCAAACCTGCAAGGCAGACTGGAAGCCCGGAGGAGGATTCCTGGGCCTCCTGGCTCTGCTGCTTTCTCGGGGGCTCTAGAGCCAGAATCCCAGCTCCACCACTTCCCACCTGTGTCCCCCTGACCCCTGCTCCCTGCGTATTTGATTTTGCCCTCACTGTGTGGAAGGAGGTGTAGAGATTTATACACGAGACCAGACTCTGGGACTGCCAGAGCGTGGAAGACGTAGGCAAAGCGTCTTCTCTAGGGCTGGAATGGTCAGGGCGCGTGAGCTATTTCTTCGACAGTTGTCCCTCAATGCAGATGCCACAGACCCATCCACCAGCACGTTCCTCATTTGTGTCAGAGGAACAGGGAACCCATGGGGAGATAGAGACAGGGAAGAAAGGGAGATTCCAGGCACACGGAGAGAAAACGCATGGGAAATGTGCTGAGATAGTAACAGTGAGCCTGTACCCCGGCCTCTCGGCCATCAGAGACCAGAAGAGGACACCAGGGGCGCTTACAGCCACAGTGAAGGGAACTCGCTAGGAGCACGGATCCAGCTAATAACCAAAATGGGAAGGTCAGCAGGCCCAAAGGCTTTTTTCTCTTTTGTCTCCCTGTGCACTTTGTGTACCCCACAAAGGGGCCTGGCTGAGGAGAAGGTGGGAGCTACTCTCTAAGCTGGTGCCCTTAGTGGGCCAAGGGTGCCAGGAGGAAGGGTACCTCCCCGCCCCAGGAAAGTGCCTCCGACTCTCCCAGCGCAGCTCACTGCACTGTACCCTGAGCACCTGTCCCTGCTCGGGTGCAGCCTCCCTGCAGCACAGTGGGGTCCTGCTCCTGACTTCCATTTCTGTTGTCCTTCATCTAATTTTGTGGCTTTAAGTCTTTTTTGATTTCTCCTTTGCTGAAGAATTTGAAAGTATCATGCCTGCTAATAAGCAAAGTATTTAATATGTGGCCTCTCCTAAGAGGGGCACATATTTTAAAAGAATGCCTGGGAGAAGGCCGTTCTCGGCACAGAGAAATAAATTAGTGATGTGGGATCATCAGGCATCTGTGGGGGAAGCTTTTTTTTTTTTTTTGAGGGGTAGATCTGCCTTTTCCGCCTTCCCTTTTACCACAAGATGGTTCACAGAGGATCTGTTCTGTCTCTTGGACTCACAAGGGTGTGTTCTTTGTATAAATGGACAAAAACTTAGGATGAGAAGAATTATCTAGCAAAGGCTAATATACTTGGTAGCTTCCTGGGGACTTTGGATCTTTCTTCTTCCAGGTACTTCTGTTGCTCTTCTCCTTTCTCCCCTTTCCTGCCGGTCGCTGCAGGAATACTGCGAGCAGGTGAGCACTGACATCTCCCACTCTTGGTGAGCTGGAAGGCTCCTTGCTTTCCGCAGTGAATAGATGTGACCAAGAAGGAACTAAATAGTTTCATGTTCTCCCAAGAGGTGGATGAAACCCCCTTTCCTCCAGTTTCAGTGAGTGAAGAAACTAATGTCAGTGAGTATAATTCCGAATTTCATATCATACCTTTGAACTGCTAAGAACATCCCCTTTGCCTGTATGATCTGTTTAGCTAATAAAGATTTGTTCCAGGAGTCAAAAGGTAAAAATTTGGCATCCCTGAATTTGCGTGTTTCAGTAGAGTGGGCCGTCTAAATCCCCCTGTTTCTCTGTTTTCTCTCTTTTTCATGCAAAGATTGAATTTTGTTGCGGCGTTAACTTGAGGTCCTTACGTACTGTTGTTGTGAGTCACGTGCTGGAGGAGAGCATTGCCAACATGCCGCATGCTGTGAAATAAAGCTCTATCCTAACCGGGACCTTCTCGAGATGCACGGATAAAGGATTTGGGAGAAAGGCCCTGTGCTGTTTCAGGCTTGTCAGGCAAATCCATGTTCTGTGTAACGGTTGGATAACACTGTCCCGGGAGAGGTTTCACGGCCGCCAAGCCTCCCCTAAGAGTGACATTGGAAGAGAAGCCAGGCCTGGCTCTTGATCAAAATGACCATCCGGCCAGCAGCCGCTGAAATGTGCTCCTGGAGGGGACTTCCTGCCTGACCCAGAGGGTCCTGAGAGAACAGGCACTGTGGCCACGGGCACCTTCTCGGGGCTGCGTTTCCTCAGACTTCCTAGACTGTGAGTAATAAACTTGGTTAACAACCTGGCTGGCAAGTTATTGCCAACCCAGCGGAAATAAAACAGAGCAGGTTGAACCATCACAGGAAAAGAAAGCTTTCTAATTTTTTTTTTTTGAAAGCTTTCTAATTCTATCAATTTTATTGAGCTGTTTGAAACAGAGAATGGATCAGAAAAGGATGTCCCACCCCCAGCCTTGGCAGCACGTCAGTGCAGAGAGAGCTCATGTGGCTCATGTGAGTGACCGAGCCTGTAACTGCAGGCCAGAGAGCTCATGTTCTTGGTCGGGACTGAATTCTTTACGTTCAACAGAGGTGGAAAAATCACGATGCTTCTTGTCCATAATGAAGCAATCAACCTGCAGAGAGCATGTGTGTTTATGAGTCTGAGAGTTTTAGAGGCAGGGAGAGAATGCATGCGTGACTTACACGAAGGCAGGGACGCAGGCCAGAAAGAGAAGCTTAATAGGTATTTAACCACTTTTAAACAAACCATAAAATCATATTGACCCAAGGCCTACTGGGATTCTCCATGTCTGAACATCTTCTACGGAAGTTGTCTCCCAAATGGAAAATTTATTAGCAAAGACCCACGCATTGCAGTTGTTAGAAAGTCTGGTGAGCTCCACGCAAGCGTGCGATTTCAGGTTGGCTCTTGTTAAATGTGCTGATGCAACTCCCTCTGACAACAGCTGTCTGGGGTTTCCACCACAGAACCTCGAAGTGTTTCATGCTCTGTGCTCTGAGATTCCCTGGGTCCCTAACGGAGGGGTAGCCGGCTAGTCAGCAGAGGATGATACACTACCCTTGTTGTTGTTAGCACAGGCAACCTTGAGATAACGTGGGAAAGAATTTCCAGAGACACCAGGGTAAGAGAACGAGCCATGTCTACTTCTCATCCTGGCAGCAGGAGTGTTTCTGAAACAGTTTGTGCTGCACAAAATTGTAGTTTATGGAGAGCATTTTGTCGATTCAGCCATAAAAATGTGACCTGCAATATGTTTGTTGAGGAGAATGTGTTCTGTTTCTTTTTTTATAGTGAAGAATACACTTTTCATGCCTCGTACCCAGCTTCTCCTAAAGAAGGTCCTTTGTGAAATTCTGGTTGTTTTTGGTGTTTCTTTGCATTTCAGGGAACAAGGAAGTCAAATTTCACTATTTAGAGTATGTTAATTTATAGGATCAGCTGCTCATGGACATCTATGATTTAGGAGTAAGAACCAAAGTTGGGTGTTGTAGTTGGCTGAACCATAGCCCCCAAAGATAGCAGGTTCTAATCCCTGGAGCCTGCAAATATTACCTTATTTGGAAAAAGGGCCTTTACAGTTGTGATTAAGTGAAGGATCTTGAGGTGACATTATTCTAGATTATCTGGGAGGGCCCTAAATGCAATCGTGAGTGTCCTTATATAAGGAGAAGCAAACAAAAAAGGCACAGGCAACGTGACCACAGAGGCAGAGATCGGATACAGCCACAAACCAAGGAATGCCGGCAGCTCCCACCACGGGAAGACGAAGATGGAAGAGGCAGAGTGGATTCTCCCCCAGGGCCTTCGGAGGGGGTGTGGCCTACCGCCACCTTGAACTTGGCTCAGACATAGTGATTTCAGACTTCTGGCCTCCAGAACTGTGAGTGGATAGATTTCTGTTGTTTTAAGCCACCAAGTTTGTGGTGATTTGTTACAGTAGCCACAGGAAAATAATACAGGTGCTCTGTTCATTGATTTTATTTATGTGAGGTGTATCTATATCTATATGTGTGTATGCATGTGTATGTATAGATGAGTGTGTGTAGATATCCCGTGTGTGTGTGTGTGTGTGTGTTGCGTACATGACTATTACTTACAGGGAAGGCACACTGTAAGCACTGCAGAGATGCTCTTCTTAAGGGCTTATAGTCCAGTGCCTTGCTAAAGTGCAAGGGTCAGGCTGCCTTATGTTCAAATCTATGACTTATTAGCTCTGTGATCTTAGATAAGTTAAATAACTTCTTTGCGACTTAGACAGTTCTTTGAAGATTAAGTGCAATAATCTGTGTGAAATCAGAATGCCTGCCTGGGAGAAGTACTCTGAATTGCTGGCCACACAGAAATGGCTCTCTAGGCTGCTACAGCTACCAGCAAGGCAGACTCTAACAGCTCCCACGTCTATGGCAAGAACTAAGTGCTTTCAGAAGAGAAAAGGGAAAGAATTCACTTTGGGCTAGGGAATTTGTGGAAGCATTGTGGATGAGGCAGCATTCAGGTCTAGACCTTGCGGATGGACAGGCTTTGGCTGGGTAGGGTTGGTGAGGTGGGGACCAGGAATGAAAATCCAGGTGAAGGAGACAGTCTGGAAAAGAGGTGGAGTCATGAAAAGCCCGTGGTGCTTTCACAGCCTGGAAGGAGGGTTTGAGGGACACAGGAGATAAGGCAGGTAAGATGGGTCAGGGCCTGGCAGAGAAGGTCCTGGAGGACCCCTCAGAATACCTGCAGCTCTACACAGCTCCAGCAGGCCCAGTTAAGTCATTTGAAATTAAACCTCCAGCCTGGAGCATGAGGACATTCTTGGCACAGGTCGCTTAGCAGCAGGGGAGGGAAAAAGAGTCCTCCACCTGCGAAGTGTCAGGAGGCCAGGAACGGCCACTCACCGCCAGTCTGGGCAAAGTCTTACTTTAGGCTTGGCAATTTGTGGCCAGGTTTTGCAGTAATTGGAGTGGCGCCTTCTTTATCTACAAGGGAATCATTTTGCCCTACCTTCAACTGTAGCTTTGGAATCTGTACTATTTAATGCATTAAAGTGTGCCCATTAAATAGGTAAGTTACGCCAGCAGGCCTGGAACAAACACGAAGGATAATGGGCTTTTTACAAAGCAAAGAGCAAGCCCAGTGTCTCTCGCGCAGCCTGCTCAAAGCTGGAACTCTCATTGCAGTCAGTCTTCTGGGATTTCGGTGCCTGCACGTGCAGAAGTCTAGGCGGGAGGACGTTGCACATGTAAGCGCTTCAGAAGGGCAGTGGGGCAGGAGGGCCAGCTGTTCCAGGCTGGGAGAATTGAGGCTGGAGGGCAGGTGCCTACAGGCCGACACGGTTCTTGAGCCTAGAGCTAAGTTAGAATGAAGCGAAGTATACCTGTGTAGATTTTCCATTATAGAGAGTAAGACTAAAAAGCACTCCTGAAAAGATGTCGGTCCTTCGTCACCTGGCTAACACTGAAATTAGCTTGCTTTATGACCCACATGGGTGAGATTCCCTAGGTGGGCTGAGGTGTCAGAGATGAGTGGGGGCGGAGGGAGATGAAGCCAGGCTGTGGCACCCTTACATGGGAATTTGAAAAGGAAAGATTTGTCTCAAGTCACTGTGGGTTCAAAATTCTAAACACAGAATCAGTGGGGTTTCCAGTGAAATATTTTGAGTGGGAGATAATTTCATTCTTCCCTTTGCTCAGCTAAAGGGCGGTGATAAAAAAAAGATTAGGCTGAATTGGTGACAGGGGACTTGGGGAAGCACGGTGGGGGAGAGAGTTAGACAGAAGGAAATTCAGGAGCTATTTCTAGCTCCTTCTCTCTGTCCTCTTAGCTGTTTGTCTCCATTTGTTATGTGCAATTAGTTGCCCCTTTCCTGTTCTGAGTCTTATTGGTGAGTTTCCTGCTGATATAAGGATTGCTAATTTAAGAAAAAGATCTAGACAGTCTGTGCTATGATATATCCCAAGACTCAATCTTTTCCAATTTTTAGAATGTCCCCAACCTTTCAGGACAGATTTATTTAAAAAACCCTTAGCTTTAAATAAGCTATTAATACATGCAACAACATGTATGGAGATCACAATAATTTATGCCAAGTGAAAGAAGTTAATCAAAAAGAGTACATGTTGTATCATTCCATTTATATAAAACTCTGGAAAATGCAAACTAATCTGTAGTAATAGAAATAAGATCAGTGGTTGTTGGAGAAGCAGAGAGGCTGGGGTGGGAGGGCAGCTAAGAAAAGGAGGTGTTCGTCATGGAGGTGTGAACATCTTAGCGGTCTTGATTGTGGCCATGGTTTTATGGGTGTATATATATGTCAAAACTTATCAAATCCTACACTTCAAATATGTGCAATATTATATGTGAATTATACTTCCATAAAGCTATTAAAGAAAAGCAAACTTAGCTTTAGAGCATCGCTGATCACATGTGGGCCAAGGCAAGGAGATAACGAGGTGGTCGCAATGTGGGGTGACAACAGCCTTGCTGGGGCCCCTGTGCAGAGAAGCGACCTCGTGTGCAGCTTGTGGGGGTGGAGGCTCGAGTTATACGAGCCCCGCGCTGTGATGTAGAATGTTCTCCGTCCTTCTGCTGACCACAGCTTTCTCCTCTTTGATCACGTCCACATTCTCAGTGGAAACCAGGCAAAAAACCCCATAAGCAAGAAAGCTGTGTTCATTGGCCTGGAACCAGTCCCTTTATGGCCTGTTCCTTCCGCTGGGTGAGTCCACACTCACACCCCACAGACGCCAGAGGCAGGAACAGGCTGAGGATCCGGCCCCTGATGTGGTCCTTACTTTTCACATACTCTTTGTTGCTCGTACTTTGAGAAACTGGCAAAACAGAAGCTAATCTCTGAAGTTCTTAATCCAGCTGGAATAGATCCCTGTGGAAAAATGTGAGCATAGACATTTTATGTTCTAAAACTTTTTCATTTATTCCTAAAATACTTGCTGAGTATACACTGGTGCCAAGCAGGGGCTGTGCTTACCGTTGGTAATAGGACGGTGAACAAGAAGGAAATTGCCTCTCACGCGCTTGCCATTGAAGGCTAGCGAGACGACACGTGAGCCGGTGATGACCGTGTGCGCTCTCTGTACTTCCAGCGGGAGGACAGAGAAGATACCCCAGGTTAAGAGGTTAGGGGAAGCTTCCCAGTGTCAGACTCTGAGAAAAGACTTGAATTTCTCTTTGTGAAAATATAAAGGACAACCCTTTACAGGCAAGCAACTGAGTGCCCTAAAACACCCAAGATTCTGAAATAGAGACACAGAGTAGGGGGACTCACAGGACTCTGAGGCTGCGGGGGGCGGGGGGGCCCTGGGAGGACAGCGCTGCAAGTCAGAGCCTAGGTAGGGACGAAACGACTTAAGGACGACATCACGGCAGCTCGCCAGGCTGGGCTGTGGGAGCACTTCCTGGGTGCGGTGACGGGCGGTGTAAACACTCCAGTGCAGGGGGTCTGAGGACCCAGTGACAAGGAAGTGACCACAAGGAGGCGTGAGCATACTCTCCCTTCTCACCTGTGGACTGTGAAAAAGTCTCAAGAGAAGCAAGAGGTGTGACCAAGATGGCTCAAAAGTGGGTGGGGGGAACCACAACTCAGCTGGTTTTTAGATTTGTGAGTGACAAGAAGCCGAGCCGGGGAAATGTGTTCATTCTCCAGGGTCCATCCCTGAAGTGTAACTGCGGATCCACAGAAATAGTCGCCCAGTGGACGCAGCAGGGCTGTAGTTGGGAGGAGACGGGCAAAGACATCCCTCTCGCTGGGTCTGAGCACTGATGGGGCTTTGTGCACACACACGGAAAAATTCGCCCTGGTCCAGGCGGCCCAGGTAGGCTGCTCGGGCTGCCCCTGAGGAGACCAGTGTTTTACAATTTTCCACAAACTGCTGCTTCCGTTATCAGGATGGTCACTCTCTGGCTAATGAAAAACATCTCTCTGGTCCAAACATGACCTTGAGGTTTATCTAAATCGTTTGTTGCTCAGCAGAACAACATATATCAGAAGTGAAATATATGCCAGAAGACACTTCTAATGCACCATTTATCTTTTCTGTAATTGATTCTCATGCAGGACAAATACCCTGTGGGGCTCACAGAGGACTTAACACACTCTGCCATTATGATGACATCATCTCACATAAAGCAGCCCTTCTGGACACTGGGTAGATGACAGGCTCTTTTTTCTGTTTTAAGTGCTGCTCACAGCACCGCATTTAACTATGGGATTACAAGGGACGACTGTTCCTGGCTCATTTGCCACCCTCTATTTTCTGACTGCAGTGTCCAGTGAGCTCCGCACTCCAATCAAAATGAAATTATTTCAAAATCCATACCCAATTGATTACTCTTGCCAAAGAAAGTGTGTAACAATACATATCCATCGACTTTCAGTTTTGGTCAGTGTCAGGATTTACTGTCTCTAGGCAAATATTGAGCGGGGTGAAGTTTCCATCGGTTATGTGCTTCTCCGTCAATAAATCTAAGTGTTGACTGTGGGAGGAGTCAATGGCTGCTGCTTTGTGGCTTGTGATCAAGCATTTGTGTGAACCAATGCCTTTCAAGACTGTGAAGGTGACGTCGAGCTGCAAAATCTAGTTCAAAACTTCTAGGACTCAGGAGTTTCAAATAAAGCACTTAAAGATGTACAGTAAAATCTTCAGTCTTGCCAAAGGATGCTGCTGAATGTCATGCAGGTGGAACAAGCGACCACCTCACTTTGAAGAATAGCCTAGGAAGAAAAGGTCTCTATCGATAAAAACCATTACACACAGTTATACATCATGATAATATTAATTACATAATCATTGCAAATGGCCTTCCAGGATGTCATCGTCTGACCTGAGGGCTGCTCCATGCAAGGCAGTTAGCAGTAATTGGTAGTTTCTCTAGATCTGTTAAATAGAGGGGTGGGCAGCTGAATCCTACTGCCAAGACTGATGTCAAAGTAGGCAGGGGGTCTGGAGAGATGCTATCAAGACTATTATACCAGCTGGGCATCACGGGTTCATTGCAAGCTGCAAGAATATCACTCAGCTAAGCATATTTGTTCTTTGAAACTTAAGCATACTGTTTCAGTCCTAAAATTGCATTAAACTGTTCTTTTCAAGTTATGAAGAAGAAAGAGGAAAGGAAACATATTGCTGGAACATGCAGAGATTCTCAGCAGAGCCAACACATATTTGGTGTTAGTCAGGCTAGGCGAGGCTCTATTGCAGTAACAAGCAAACCTCTCAAGCTTAGGGGCTCCATACAGCTGTCTGGTTCTCCTTCATGTCACAGTCTGGTGTCATTTGAGAAGCTTTCCTTGGTGGGCTCCTCCATGCAGCGACTCTGGGATAAAAGCTCTTTCTAGCCTATGTTCCTACCGTCTTAAATACATAGTCTTCAGGTTGGTCACTGAAGAAAAGAGCTGGTGGATCACACAAGTTGTTTTTAAGAGTCAGGCCTGGAAGTGACTTTGATCACCTCTGTCCATATTGTACTAGGCAGAACCCTGTCTGGTGGCAGCCTCTTCCCAATGTAGCTGCGAATGAGACAGCTTAAACTGCAAGGGATCCTTTGACGTGTAGTCTTCCTTGTATGTCCAAGAAGATCTGCGTGAATGCATAGCATCGTCTCTGCACAGGCTTTACAAAGGAAAACAGCCCCTGGTAGGGCAGGTGGTGTAGAGGATATTGCGGGAGCCCTGCCCTTAGCCCCTTGGCCCAGCCCTGGCTTCTCCTGCAGCTGCAAAGGCAGTTCCTGTGCGTGCTGACAGCATCCTACCACAAATGCCCACCTCTCCCTCCTTCCCTGTCTGAGGGCTCTGCCAGCCAGAGCACGGGACAGACTGGAAATGCCTGGAATTTAGTGCCCCCAGGGGCAGTTCTCAGACTGTGAGGGTGAGGAATTGGTGGATAAATACCCCTGTTTCCTTGGCCCTCCTGGGGACAGTTCTGAGGTGCACTCCATGCAGCTCTTTGGGGGGACCAAGCCCCAGCGTCGCACTGTGGCAGCCACTCACCAACTCCCCCATCATTGTTTCTTCCTCCCTTCTGTCTCTCACTCTCCCTACTTGCTCCCTTGCTCTTCCCAGGATCTCCCCCGTAGCCTATTTAGTCTCCAGTCTTTGTCTCAGACCTGCTTCCAGGAGAATCCAAACTAGGGACTGAGGGAGGACCCTTAAAAGCCAGCTGAAAGAGCAGCCTCACAGGGGGAAAGGCCACGAAGTGGGTTTGTCAGGTTTCAGCGTGAAAGTGTGGATTTTTAGTGCACTCATGGCTGAAGAGTGACCAGACACACCCAAGTTAGGCAAGCACGAACATGAGGTTTATTGAAGAGAGAAAGATAGCATTACAGGCCAGGAGCAAGATATAGGTTTACAGAGCATGATACATAACGCCACAGATGACGATTGGACCCATTGTTGCAGCAAAGGGAGAGCCAAAGGAAGGACACACACAAAAAAGGGGTTGGTTATGGCCTGCATCTTGTTTTATAGTGCCCAGATTGGGACCACCCTAGTGGCTCAGATGTCACCATGGAACCACTTCGATTGGATGCTTGGGAGTTGCATTACTACGCATGCGGGTTGTTTTAAGTCAATTTCTGGACTCTTTGGTATCCGTGCTGCTTGGCCCATGGACTAGAGAGTCCTCCACATTCTTTTGCAGCTGGTGAGCTATGTTATGATTGGCTGATTCATAGGGTGTTTTCTCCTTCCCCAGGTATGGCAGTAGCTCAGGGCAGGATTAGGGTGGGGCAGGACAAAGATGGGGGCAACAGCACCCACTTTCATCCCTGGGAGACCTGGACTCCCTCGCTATCTACCTAAAAGGTTCACATGCATCCCTCTTCATTTCTTTCTCTTTGCCGTGAGAGGAGGATACTTCAAGGAAGAGGGACTTGAGTGGGAAGGCTGGGGTGGGAAAGTCTAGGAAACTTTCTCAGCAGGAATGATGCAGAATGCATGGAAACAGAAACAAAGTATTAGCTGAAGATAAGATGTGATTAATGGCTTCTGATGCCTGGGGAGTGGCAGGGACGCGTGAGCTCTGATAAGTGCTGCTTGTCTGGAGTACAATTCAGTGACTTTTCCAAAATGCTAACTGTCGTAGTCCGTTTGGGCTGCTGTAACAGTATACCTTACGTTGGGTAATTCACGAACAACAGAATTTATTGCTCACAGTTCTGGAGGCTGGGAAGCCTACGATCAAGGCACCAGCAGATTTGGTGTCTGGGGAGCCTGTTCCTCATAGATGGCGTCTTCTTGCTGCATCCTCATGTGGTGACAATGGAAGGCAGCTCTCTGGGGCTTTTTTTTTTTTTTTTTTTTTTTTGAGACGGAGTCTCACTCTGTTGCCCAGGCTAGAGTGCCATGGCTTCAGCCTAGCTCACAGCAACCTCAAACTCCTGGGCTGAAGCAATCCTACTGCCTCAGCCTCCCGAGTAGCTGGGACTACAAGTGTGCACCACCATGCCCAGCTAATTTTTTCTATATATATATTTTTAGTTGTCCAGATAATTTCTTTCTATTTTTAGTAGAGACGGGGTCTTGCTATTGCTCAGGCTGGTCTCGAACTCCTGACCTTGAGCGATCCACCCGCCTCGGCCTCCCAGAGTGCTAGGATTACAGGCGTGAGCCACTGCACCCGGCCTGGGGCTTCTTTTATAAGGGCACTAATCCCATTCATTAGGGCAGAGCCCTCATGACCCAATCACCTCCCAAAGGCCCCACTTTCTAATATTATCACCTTGGTGATTAGGTTTCAACATATGAATTTCAGGGGACACAAACATTCAGACCTAGCATTCTACCCTGGCCCTCCCCCCAAATTCATGTTCTTTTTACATGCAAAATGCATTTATTCTATCCCAATAGCCCCCAAAGTCTTATATGTTCCAGAACTAACTCAAAAGTCTAAAGTGCAGAGTCTCATCTAAATATTGTCTAAATCAGATGTGGGTGACACTTAAGGATGAGTCATAATTCATCCTGAGGCAAATTCCACTTCAGCTGGGAGCCTGTGAAATCAAACAAGTTATGTGCTTCCAAAACACAGTGGTGGGACAGGCATTGGGTAGACAGTCCCATTCCAAAAGGGAGAAACAGGAAGGACGTAAGGGATAACTGGTCCCAAGTAACTGAAACCCAATAGGACAAACAACATTAAATCCTAAGCCTTGGGAATCATCCTTTTTGACTCAATGTCTCAGCTTCTGGACACATTGGGTTGAGGGTCGGGCCCCCAAGGTTCCAGGCGGCCCTGCCCTCATGGCTTAGCTGGGCATAGCCTACACTGGACCTCTCGTGGTTTGGAGTCATTTGCCTGCAGCTTTCCCAGGCTGGAGTTGCATGTTGGTGGCTCTACCATTCTGGGGTCTCAGGGCAGCCCCACTTCCATGCTCCTCTAGACATTGCCCTAGTAGGGCCTCTCTGCAGTGGCCCCGAAGATCTCCAAAATGCTTTTGGGGTCCTTCTTACCTCGTCTTGACAGATACCACCTAGCTTCTGCCTATCCATACTGATTTCCTTATCAAACACAAATGGTTGCTTGGCTGCACCCTTGGCATTCTCTCCCAAACATGCTTTTCATTCTTTCCAAACCTGGCCAGCCTGAGAATTGTCCAAATCTTTAAGTTCTGCTTCCCTTTTGATTATAAATTTCTTATTAAATCATTTCTTTCTTCTTGTAGTTTACAATAAGCATTCAAGAGAAGCCACGTCGCACCGGCACACACTTTGCTTATGTATTTCTTCTGCCAAATATCCTACTTCGTTGCTCAGAAGTTCTACCTTTTAGAAAGCTAGGACATGAACACAATTCAGCTAAGCTCTTTGCCACTTTGTAACAAGGATCTTTTTCCCTCAGGTTGTCAAGAACATGCTCCTCGTTTCCATCTGAGACCTCGTCAGAGTGGCCTTTATCACCCACATTTCTACCAACATTCTGATCATGACCACTTAGATCATCTCTAAGACGATCGAGGTTTTCTCTGCAGCTCTCCTTTGCTGAGCTCTCACCAGAATCGTCCTTAAGGCTCTTTTTGTAACAAGGTACTGCAAAACTCTTCAGGCCTCTACCCATTATTGAGTTACAAAGCTGCTTCCTCATTTTTAGATATTTGTGATAGCAACACCCCACTTCTCGGTACCAATTTCAGCCCTAGTCTGTTTGGGCTGTCATGACAAAATACCTTAGGCTGCGTAATTTATAAACAACAGAAATTGACTGCTCACAGTTCTACGATCAAGACATCAACAGATTTGGTGTCTGGTGAGGTGCCACATAGATGGCGCCTTCTGTGTGTCTTCACTTGGTGGAAGGAGCCAACAAGCTCCCTCTGGCCTCTTTTATAAAGGCATTAATCCCATTCCCAAGGCCAGAGCTTTCATGACCTACTCACTTTCCAAAGGCCCTACCTTTTAACGCTGTCCCCTTGGTAATTTGGTTTCAACATATGAATTTTGGGCAGAGGCGACACACAAACATTCAGACCACAGCACAAACATTTTGCTTAAAATTCTTACAAGAGAAAAATTAAAGTTCTAGATTCCTCAACGTGGCACACAAAGTCCTTTACGATCTTAGCTCTTCTTACACGCCCTTGTCTCCTGACAGCCAGTGGTGCTACCTGCTTCGTACCCAAGCATTTCAAGAAGTCCTTCTCCTCCCATGGGGATGTTTGTACTCTTTCCTCAAGAAATATTGTCTTCAAGAATAGCCTGCGTTTAATGTGTTCTGTGAAGCTTTCTCCTACTTCCTCAGCAAGATTTTCATTATTTATTCATTCATCAAATATTTTTTAATGCCTGCGATGTGCCAGGCACTGTTCAATGTCCTGAGGATACAGCCAAGAAAAATAACCGACAAGAGCCCTTGGCTTATGAGGTTCACATTACAGTGCAGGGAACTAGAAACAAGCATCTGTCTGTCTCTTCTCTGGTCTTTAAACATCTCACAGGCAACGGCCATGTCCTTTCGTCTATTTATTCCCTGTGTCTAACAGAGTGTTCAATGCAGCTGCTTGATGAATCTGTTCTTAGCGCTGGGAGAGGATCACAGAACAGCCAACCAGCGATTACAGTTGAATTTAATGGAAAACAAGATTCATACCTTGTCATCTAGATTTACTTTAGATCAGGCTCCATATTTTATCTTTTGGTCTATTCATGTCTTAGAAAAAACTGTTTAACTTATTTAGAGTAATTTTATTAAGGAGGCTTTTTTTTCCCTTTTAAATTAAAAACTATGACTTTGCACAACACTGTGAATGTATTTAATCCTCCTGAACTGTACATTTTAAAACAGGTAAGATGGTAAATTTCATGTTAAGTGTATTTTACTAAAATAAAAGGAAAAAAAGCGAGACTCTACATTTCATTCAACAAAGAGGCACTCAGTAGGTACCACGCATTACTCTGGGTGTGGGGGATATAAAGGCAAATAAGACATGGTCCCTGTTCTTGCAGGATTTAGCATTCGCCAGCAGGAGGCAGACACACGAGCCGTAGGGAGAACCGAGAGCTGTTACCCGAGCCTGGGGAGCACTCTGATCAGGCCACACCACCTTAGTCACTAGAGACAGCCACCAGATTCGAGGTATCAGTAGTACTTGGAATATCATAGAGGAATTAATCAGCTGTTATAGTGCTGACTTTGGTGTTTTCAAAAATGCCAAGTAATGGACACATGACAGAACATTTATAAGGTAAGAGTTCAATGATAAACCAAGGAGCCCAGCCCAGCGTATTCCCATGTGGTAAAGTCACTTTTTTTTAAATTTTTTTTTGAGACAGAGTCTCACTCTGTTACCCCAGGTAGAGTGCAGTGGTATCATCCTAGCTCACAGCAACCTCAAACTCCTGGGCTCAAGCAATCCTCCTGCCTCAGCCTCCTGAGTAGCTGGGACTATAGGCGTGCATAGTAGAGGTGGGATCTTGCTCTTGCTCAGGCTGGTCTTGAACTCCTGAGCTCAAGCAATCCTCCCGCCTTGGTCTCCCAAAGTGCTGGGATTACAGGCATGGGCCACGTCACCTGGCCAAGTCACTTGATTTTGATGCACATCTTGAAGCAATTGAACACTGTCCTGGCAGGCACTGGTGAATTGCATTTGTGATTATTTAGAAATGGCGCAGCTATGTGTGGGAAAATTGTCAGATTGACCGCAGGTTGAGAGACATGGGGTAGAGAGAGCAAAGGAGTAATCACATGACTGTTGACGTGGTGCAAAACAAAGGCTCTCATACCCTGTATCTCAGAGGCTGCCAGCTGCATCTTGCTGCTTCTCAGCAACTCGGACAGCAACTAGGAGCTTTGCAGTGGAAGCTGCTCTTCTCAAATAGAGAGGTAGAGATACTGGTGCAGGGAATGATGTGAGCAGGTCGCCTGAGAGTTTACACTGCCAGGGCAAGGAGAGAAAGGCAGATGCAGATTGATGCCCTGTGGGGAACTGGCTTGCCTGGGGCTGAGGCAGCTGAGAGAGGGGACAGTTTTGAATCTACAGAGGGTGCTTTATAGAAGAGAGATGCGTCAGAATTGTCCGAGTTGTGAACTAGATGTTTTTTTTCCCCCAAATCCAAGAGATTCTGATAGTGCACTTCTGGTTGGCCTTATGAAGCTTCTATTTTTCTTTTATAGTAAAGGGAGGATATTGGTGAAGGACTGCCGCAGCTTAGTTCTTCTTGTGTGAAGTATGCCTAGGACGTTTAGAGGGACATTTACTTCTGTACCTGTGTTCCTCTTGGATGATACTGTGTGCCATGTCCCCTTGGAGGGTAATTTTTCTTTGGGTACTGATTCTTATAGTTTGAAGGGATGGAAATCTCCTTGAGAATGTGTTCAGCTGAGGTTGGTTTAATTTGCATCTTTTGAACTTAACTTTCATTAATATAAAAAAGGCAGATGTGTTCTTTTGAAGTTTTCTGATCCCTCCCAAGATTAGGCATATGGGTGGCTTAGGGCAGGTCCCCTAACCTGTGAGGGCCTTTCCATATCTGTAAAATGGCATAGCTGGACCAGACGATTCCTTGGGTGATTCTAGTCCCGATCTACCTGTCAGTGACTGGCTCTATATAGATAATGCCATACACCCAGTTATACACCCAACTGGCGAGTTATGTCTATAATTACATTAATAAAGCCCCAGAGGCTGAGATAAACAGTGAGAACACCAACCGTGGGATCACTGGGAACCAGGCAGATAATGATATGTTGTATGGATGTGTTTTGTATACACGTACCGACTCTGGAAATTTGTTCAAGTCTAAAGAGGGTTTATGAAGCTCTGATTTGCTGCTAATGTTGATAAATACGAGTAATACAATAATACTGAACATTTCTAGTTTTGAAACAAACACTTTTGTTTTCATGATCCTCATCACTCTCTCTTTCATTAGTTTTTTTACTCCATATTTATCACTTCAACAAATACTTACTGAGCATCTCATGTGTGTCAGGCACTGGGCCAGGCCCTGGGAATAGTGTCATGAACAAGAGAGACAAAAATACGTGACTCCATGGGGCTTACATCATAGTGAGCAGATAGCTGCAAGACAAAGAAGGTTGCCTAAAACAGTGGTGAGTGCTGTGACGGAAACAAAACAGGGGTGAAATGGGATAAAGTGAAAAGGAGAGACGGGATGAGGGGTAAACAAGCAGCAGGTGGGTCAGAGAAGGTCTCTCCGGGGAGGTGACATTTGAGCTGATTCCCAAGTGGGGAAAACGTATCCGGTCAAAGGCACAGCAACATCAGAAGCGCCTCGAGCCAGCAGGATAAAGACGGTGTCCTTGTTTTACAGAAGGAGAAACTGAGGCTCAGAGGGGGTTTCTGGTTTCTTGCCTGTTGTTCTGTTCCCTGACCTGTGTTGAGCGGGACGGGTGTCCAGTCATCAGCAGTACTTTACGCGCTAGGCTGTCTTCCCTTGGGTACGGCTGGAGACAAAACAGACCAACTCCCTGCTCATGAGGAGCTTGTATTGCCGGTATGCAAGGGCGATGCTGTAAGAACGTTTCCACGTGAGCTTCTTATAGGATCTTCCGGTGAACGAAGACAGGGAGGGTGAGCCACGTGGGCAATGGGATCTTCCTGCCGCTGACTGGCTGTGGGGCTTGGGGTCAATAGAGACATCCCCCTGGGGCCCAAGTTCTCATCTGGAAGTGGGGGTGTGGGATTCAGATACTACTCAAGGCCCCACTCACATTTAACGCTTTGATTGACACGTTGTTTGGGGTGGGAAGGAGGTTTTTAGATGACTTAGGGTTTACGGAAGTTTCTCAGTCTTGGACATGGGGACTTTCAGAACCTCCTTAGGTTTGTGTCCCCACAGAGCAGCCATTTCCTGGCTACCTCTGACCCCGTGCCTTTCTGCTTGGGGAGATCGTGTGCTCTTTTACAGTGGGACCAAGTGACTGTTTCCCTCCGTGCTCCTATCGGGACGCCTGTGTCTGGTGACTGCATGAAAGGGCCAGCCAGAGGCATTCAGGCAGTTGAGATGTGTGGAGACAAGTCTCCCTAAACAGAAGCTGTAAGTTTAATGAGTGGAATTAAAAATGCAAATGATGGGCACGATTGCGGGGTAATTACACGACTAGCAGCTCCATCAGACCGGGCTCCGGTGGCCTGTTTGTGGCTCTATGTCCTGTTTATGTCTACGCAACTAGCTGGAGGCCTCCTCCTGCCTGGGGCTTGCCATGTGGGGGGACCCACTCCCCACCCACCTCCTTCCCAGGGGGCTGCAGGGACTAATGAGGGGGCCTTTGAGATTCACTGATGAAAGGCGGTGTAAAAGTACAAAGTCCTATTACGCTGTTATGAAACCACGTTTCGGCATCTGTTACCCGCCAACACCGGAGTGAAACTCGACAGCCTCTCAGCCCATTTGTCAAGTGCCGGCAGCTCCCCTCTCGGCGCAGGTGAAACAATAATAAATAGAAATTGAATGTGGATCCCAGGTATTTTAATAAAGTCGATAAAACACAGTTGCGCCGGACCCCTTGGCTCTTGCCAACTCTTGCTCATAAACAGAAACCCCCGTGGGGATATTCACTGACTGGGTGGGTGTGTGCAAGGTGCAAGCTCAGAGCCCAAGCTTGCTATTTCATTTGGAGGAAAGTGCTTGCCGGATATGCTTGGGTTACCATGGCGACCAGGGGACAATGCTCTTGGGCGTGCAGACCCCGTGTTTGCAGCATTATGCTTTAGAAGGGGGATTTGGAGATGCAGAACAAAACATAATAAAGAAGCGTCAAACCTAATAAGACTTGGGACTGAAAGAAAGCCAGGGACTTCTGTTTAGACACCACAGCGTTCTCGTGTTGTGGGTCTGGGAACCGATCCAAGACTGAAGCTTGTTCATTATACCTCCCAGGCCGCAGGCATTCAGAAGGGCTCTCTGCATTGAAATTGCAACTTTTTCTCACCTGGTTGCAAAGAGAACCCACTGAGTTTAGAACAGTGCACGAAGGAAGAGATTTTCTCATTTAAACAACATCCTTTTGTACCTGGTTGATAAGATACAAGAAAAAAAAAAGCCCAGCTTGAATATTGAGCAAGTTGCCAAAATTGAGCCCGGAACAACCCCATGGTGTCTTTATTGGGTAACATGAATATCATTCTTGGATGTAGCCTCATTAATCAAAGCCTCAAATGCCCTAAGAGTCTGATGGAAAGGATGTAGCAAAAGGCGGCTTTCATCATTTACATAATTAAAAAAAATGCTGGATTCTCTTCCCTTGTTTGATGCCTCTGGTTATGGACAGCTGACACCTGCTTTCTGGGTGCATGTTGTTCTTTCCTACCAATTCCCTTTTGTTATCAAGGAGCGGGCCCCACGATGCCTTGTTGTTGGGAAGGCAAAGGTAATGCAAAACAAAACTAAGAGAGGAATTTGAACTGAAGATGACACTGATTAGGAAGCATATGGTGCAGAGGAAGGAGAATGGGAGCCAGGACACCTGACTTCTAGTCCCTTGGTGGTCCCTGACTTGGTGTGTGCAACTTTGGCTAAATCAGGGACAGATGGAGGCTTGGTTTTGCTCACCAAATGAGGATGGGAGGCCGCTTTTACTCAACTGCAAGCTCTTTGAGGGTGAGGACTGTTTCTTAGTAACCTGTGTGTTTCACATTGCACACAGTAGTCATGATATAAGTATTTCTTGAATAGTTAAGTTCCCAAGATTCTATGCAGTTCTGTTAAACTCTTGCCCCAGAGATGCTAATAGAAGTCGTTTCACACCGTCTTTTTGTGGAGGCCAGCAACTGACATTTCCCCAAAGCTACATCATCTGAAGCTGCTTCTGAGGCTCCCCAGGGCAGATTCAAATGGGGAAGACTTACATCTGACCTTAAAACCAATATTTAAATATTGAATCCTATCTTGGAGACTACACCTTCCTCCCTGGTTCATGTGACAAATTATTGATGTTGCTCTGGCAGGGGGCAATCGGTATGTTTTAGGACAGGCTTTTCAACTTTTCTCTTTTAGCAGGAGTCTGCCGATTTTTTAACCATGAGGGCTTTCTCATCATAGTTCTACCTTTAGCATTTGCTTACAGAAAAAAATCAACAAAGTGGTAGGTTGTATCACTGTTCACGATTATTCGTTCTCTCTCAGGGAGAGGCTTATACATCCCTGCCCTTCTGTGCCTCCAGTAGGTGACGTGGACGTCCGCCCCCTGCTATCAGGCCTTGACAGGGCATGCGATTCGATGCTATTGTGTAACTTAGCTAGGTCACCTGCAGCTTGTCACAGTCAGGGGCTGCTCCTTCACACCGAGTCCCAGGATGAGGAGACACTCAGGGAAGGGCAGAACCAGCCTCAGCTCACCTGCAGCCTGCATGTAATCCAAGTGGGAAATACATGCTGGCTGTTGTAAGCCAAGGAAACTTTGGGGTTGCTTGTTCCCGCAGCAACCAAGCGACAACAACGAGCAACAATACAATGAATTGTATCTTAATCATCATAACAATATTTATAGGTGTCTGAAAAATGTGGTACGTAACAGCTGGATTAAAGAATGAATGGATGATTGGACAAGACATATTTTTTTCTCTTCTTTTTCTTTCTTCCTTTTTTTTTTTTTTTTGTAAAGTTTGTGGGCCATGCTTGAAGTCCAATCTACATTAGCAGCTTGACACAACTTGGCAGTATCCAGGGGTTTCTGGCCATCTAGGTTGAGAATCTCCATTCTAGAACAATTATTCTCCTTCAGATTTGTGGCAATTTGGAGAGAGAATGGAATTTTGAGGCAGGGAATGTGGGCTTGAGTCCTGGCTCTCTCCCGTATTTCCTGTGTGAATTTGGGCATGACCTTTAGCTTTTCTGAGCCCATGTGCCCACTTAAAAGTGGTTATAACTTTTCCACCTTGGGTTATAACTTTTCCACCTTGGGATGTTTAAAGCATTAAATGAAATGGGCCATGTAGATCGTTCTGGTGAGTTGTAGTTGTTATTCTTGGAATAACTAACCCGAGGATGAAGAAACCTTTAACACCATCACTTCCCCTGCACCCCATCTCCCTTCTCACTGAGCCCCCAAACCACTCAGTCCTGAGTTTGGAAGATGGCACTGGGAAAACAGAGTCCTCATTAAGGGGCAGAGGCATTGGCAGCTCCAGCTGGGCAGGACAGACCTTTTATTTCAGATGAAAGTTGATTCAGAATCTGGTATCTCCAGGAAACACCCAGCTTTGTATTATCCCTCACGAAAGGCCCCAACAGGTTGACTAGTGGTGGCTTTCTCCTTTTCTGCCCCCCAACATTGTCTCCAAGGGCTCCCCATTCCTCAGACTCAGGTATCGCGATACCTGGCACAGTGGGGCTTACAGTAACTGAGTTAATTAGGACCAGCGGCGGCACCACACCAGGCTGCTTAGACCACGGTCTCTGCACCTTCTCCAGGGCAGAGGAAGCATATCCTGCCACCTTGGCACCTGCTGGCCAACCTGTGCCAGGGAGATGTGTCGGAGTGAGGGTTTAGGGTCCCTGTGGTGACGTCAACCCTCTGGTGTCAGAAGGTGGATCCCATAGGGTTCACATTCGGAGAAGTTCTGCTATGTGGAATTAACTTTGATGAGGTCAGGAGAGTGAGGGGTATGTTTGTGTGTATGTGAGTGGGTGGGAACTGGCTTTAAAATGACAAGAGGGAGGCTGAGATTAGCCTTTGTCAACGCTGCGTCTGGAGAGCCTCTACCTACTACTCTGAGGCTCCCTCCCTCCTGCCTCCCCCAACTTCCCTTATGGTGTCCACAGTCCCGTTCTTCTCAACCCGATCTGCAAAATGGGAACGCAATCATTCTGAGGATGAGCGAGCTTCGACCATATGCAGACCCCGAGCTGAATGCTTTACATGCATTCCCTGAGCCAACAGAAATCGCTGGTGGTCACCGTTTGTGACCCACAAAACCAGTAACTTCATACGGTGCAGCTCATCACACTGAACTTCCCAGAGATCTTGAGAGGTATAATTATTACATCTCCACTGTCCAGATGAGGAAATTGAGAAGAGAAGTTAAATCATTCACTCCACAGTGAACATTCGTAAGCAACAGAGTGTGAATTTCAGTCCAGGCTCCCGACAGTCAGTGACAGCTTCGAGGGTTAACTCCTCTGTGGGACAAGGCTGGTGGTCAGGGTGTGGCTCGAAGGCTGGCCTTGGAAGACCTTGGATGTGAGGAGGACTTTTCCCATCAGCTGAACTTCTCAGGATGTCTCTGATCTGCTTCAAGAGGGTCTGCCTGGCTTGCCTGGCCTGCGAGACACGGGCTAGAGTGGGAGGCAGGCGGGTGTGAAAGAAATGTGCTGTTTTTCAGACTTAAGAAGTATTAATAATACCTATTCGGTGTAGAAAATGAAGACAGACACAATTACATACATAAACAAAATAAAAATGACCAGCAATCCTTAGCTAGAGACAACCACAGTTTTATGATTGTCTCATACCTTGTCCCTCCCCTCTGTGTTGTTCTCTCCACGTGCGCATATAAATTTTGGAGTGGGGACTCAACCGTACACGTTATTTTCCTTATTTATTAACTCTAGTTTATTCTAGAAAGGATTTAACATGGTTTACAAGGCCACAGAAAATATGACGTGATAGCACGTGCTAACAGTGGGGTTAAGAAAGAAAAACCCACATCATAGCGACATATTCGGGTTTGTATTTTTAAAATTTAACATTACATTGAGAATACTTGCCCATGCCATTAAACAGCCTATCACATCATTTTTAGAATATAGTCTTAAAAAATTTTTTTTGATGGAAGAAAAGCGTACGACCACAGGCTAGAAGCAAATCGCTGGACACGGCATCATTTTTAATGGCTCCATACCGTTCCCCAGGTTGGCGCCACCGCTCTGTATTTGAACAGTCCCCTCCCATTGGCCCTTTAGGGTATTTCCAAATTTTCAGTATTATAAATAAAGCTGCAAAGAACACCTGTGTACAGAAATCTTTGTGCCCATATCTGTTTATTCCCCAAGTCATCCTTTGGGCTGAGGCTCCCAATGCTGCCCTGGTCTCTCTGTGCAGGTATGAACTCTTCAACTCCCGAGCCACGCCAGGCCGCCTGCCACCGCTGTCCCCATTCGCTCGGCCAGCTCCCTGCCCTCTGCCCGCTGCTAGGAGAGCTGTGCGGTTGGGGGTAAGCGTCCCTGAAGTTGGGCACTGGGAAGGGAAATAGAGTCAGATAATTGCTGAGGTGGATGATGCTGGTGAGGGCAGTCGCCAGGCCTTGGCCTGACTTTGATCCTCACCAAGTTTCTGAAACGAAGCTGCTTGCGATGCCACTGTCTCAATGGCTAAAAAGAAAAGTGTGTCCGGGGTAGTGAAAAAGCAACGGGCTCCAAAGATCTGCAGCGCCAGGCGCTGCGCGGCCCACACGATGGCGCTCTTCCTCTTCCTGGGCGGGCGGCGGGGCGGAGCGGGGACCTGAACGCGGGTGGAGGGTGGGAGGAGCTGTCTGTCCTCTCCGCTCTCCTCCTTCCTCTCAGTGACTCCCGCGTCACTTCTCCCCTGCGACCCCTCACTCACTGCTTTTCCTTGGGCACCTCTTGGAGGACGCACGGTTGGCCCTGGACCCGTCTGTGGCTCCGTCTATTTTGTCCTAGGGTCTCTCTTTTCCAAAGGATTTTTCCCCTCCTCTCATCCTTAACTGGCTATTATTTTTTAAAAATGACTTTTATTCTTTTTTTTTTTTTTTTTTTTTGAGACAGAGTTTCACTCTCTTGCCTGGGGCGAGTGCCGTGGCGTCAGCCTAGCTCACAGCAACCTCAAACTCCTGGGCTCAAGCGATCCTACTGTCTCAGCCTCCCGAGTAGCTGGGACTACAGGCATGCACCACCATGCCCGGCTAATTTTTTCTATATGTATTTTTAGCTGTCCAATTAATTTCTTTCTATTTTTGGTAGAGACGGGGTCTCGCTCTTGCTCAGGCTGGTCTCGAACTCCTGAGCTCAGGACGATCCGCCCTCCTCGGCCTCCCAGAGTGCT
>RJWJ010009772.1:0-49006 GCA_004363605.1 Indri indri | reverse complement strand
CTCTTATTTTTTGCTGGGGGAGTTCATCACCCTTGGTGATGATGACTCATGACTCATATTTTACTCTCTAGCTTTCAGTTTCCATTTCCCACCAATCCTGCTGGCAAGCTCAGACTTCTCACTATCTCTGACGTATACTCCTCTGCACTATTTTTTAATAAAAAATAAATACTCAAAAAATATTTTTACTCCTCCTTCCTCCCAGGTCTTGTATTTCACCTTCTTTTTCATTCACAGTAGAGGAAATGACAGCCAAGATGGGGAATGGAATTCCTTGCTCCTAGATGTCACTGGATTTCATCATTTATCTTGTCTATAATTCATGATGGGCTGACACAGGGTTCTTTGCCCCGTGTCCCTCTCTGATCTAGAAATATTTCTGCTCCCTCTAAATAAGCTTCTCTCCTGTCTTCTGAATTCTTGAGGTATCTGTGGCTTTCAACTCTTCTTTTTCCATTGGATCAAAGACACTTTTCTGGAAGATGCCCAACTCTGGAAAGGGTATCTGAGCAAAGCAGGCAGGAAGAAATTGATTGGTAATAATGCATTATTACCAGTTTGGTAATAATGAGTTCTTCTTACTATGCACCAAGCATTGCATTAATCGTTTTACATGTATTATCTCATATAAGCCTTATAGCATTACTATGAGGTAGATACTGTTATTATCCTCATTTTACAAGTGAAGAAATTGAGGTTCAGAGAAGTTAAATCACACATCTGTCTAAGATTACAGAGCTACTAAGTGGTGGCACTAGAATTTGAAACCAAGGAGTTCGACTGCAATATCAGACTTTAAATCACTATGCTATGCTATCAGAGGTGTGTGAGTGGCCCAGATCTAGGGAACCTGAATGGACCATGTCTTAGCCTAAAGGCCCTTTACCTGTGGGCTGAGATGGTTCTGACCAATTCTGGGGCAAGGAATATATCCTAGAGGCATCCCAGTGCCTGAGAGACCTGTTGAATTACAGACTAGCACCTCCACACTTGGGCTAGAGCCCAGTTGGGTTGTCTCCAAGGCAATGGGCAGTGGGTTCCAAATTTCCCCCTTAGCCAATACAGACACCGAGCTTGGGACAGGCAAACGTAGTCTTAGGTGCTCAAATGAGTCCAAAGCAACAACAGGTTAATTTGAAAAAAGACTCACAATCCGAAAACAAGAAAATGTGTGTCAGGGTGTAATTAAATTAAATTAAAGAGGCAGGCCCATCTGGAATGGTTTAGTCCTTTTCAGATGGGCGTTGTTATAGATGCTAAAATTATTCTTTGTTTCTTCAGAAATCCATTTATTCACTTATCGCCATCTTATAGGTACAATAGTTTGAATGCTGTAGTCCAGGAATTGACAAATGTAACTGTAAAAAGCTAGATAGTACATATTTTAGACTTGTCGAGCCATATGGTCTCTGTCCCAACTGCTCAACTCTGCCATTGTATCGTGAACACAGCCATAAACAATATAGAAATGAGTAGGTGTGGCTAAGGTCCAATACCACTTTATTTACGGTCACTGAAATTTGAATTTCATATTATTTTCATGTCATGAAATATTCTTCTTTTGATTTTCTCAACCATTTAAGAATGTGAATACAAAATATGTAAAAACTATTCTTAGCTTGCCGGCCATGCAAAACAGGTAGTGAGTCAGATTCAGCCCATGGGCCTTAGTTTGCTCATTAGTGTCTAATGGGCATGCCTCAAAGTGCTAACTCACTCTGAAAGCAAGTTAGATACTGGCTGGGTTGTAGTCATTTAAAATGAAAACAGATACACACAAAATAGCCCAGATGGCGACAACTATTTTCTATTATCCCTTATCTACTCCTTTCCATACCCAAATTTCACTTTCTTCCTTGTTTGTTTTTTCTTCCTGCAGGCTGTTTGGCTGGGGTTGAATGTTTTCCTGTTTGTGGATGCCTTCTTGAAATATGAGAAGGCCGACAAGTACTTCTACACAAGAGAAATCCTTGGGGTGAGTGTCACAGTTGTGATGTGGAGAATCTCTATTTTTCTCTAATCTCGGATTCCAGGTCCTTTGTGACTCAATTCCCTGATTTCCTCTAAGGCTAGGGTTGCCAGAAAAAAAATGCAGGATTTTTCAGATAAACAACAAATCATTTTTGCATGGGACATAGGTATACAAAAATATTCATTTTTTAAAATCTGAAGTTCAAATTTAGCTTGGCATCCTATATTTTTATTTACTAAATTTGACAGCCCTATCTTGGGCACACTCCCCAGACCTGGTAAGGAAAACATGCAATATAGGAAACTGTTGGGCAGTGGTTTTCAAACTGGTTTCCAGGAACTCAGGTGCTCCTACAGGGTGTGAGGGGAAGGTTAACTGGGCAGTGCTCCCGCCCCTGCCCCCATTTCGACCAGCGCAGCCTGTATCTGTCTTACGGACTCCTCCTTATGATCTTTTTTTTTTTTATTTTGAGACAGAGTCTCACTCTGTTGCCCAGGCTAGGGTGCTGTGGCGTCATCCTAGCTCACAGCAACCTCCAACTCCTGGGCTCAAGCAATCCTCCTGCCTCAGCCTCCCAGGTAGCTGGGACTACAGGCATGCGCCACCATGCCAGGCTAATTTTTTCTATATATTTTTAGTTGTCCAGCTAATTTCTTTCTATTTTTAGTAGAGACGGGGTCTCGCTCTTGCTCAGGCTGGTCTTGAACTCCTGACCTCGAGCGATCCTCCTGCCTCAGCCTCCCAGAGTGCTAGGATTACAGGCGTGAGCCACCACACCCAGCCCTGCTTATGATGTTAAGAAAGACTTTGATTAAAATAAAGAAAGAAACAAAGAAAAAAGAAGAAACAGAAAACAACGCGAAAACCACTGCTGTGGACTAATGTCACAGAAACGTACCTCTATACCTCTCTATCAAACGGGAGGGCTACTTAGGGGAGCCTGAGGGTGGGGGTGCTGCATAACTCAAGGCCTGCAGAAAGGTAGGGTCAGGTCACAGTCACAGAATGGAGAAGGCTGGGGAAGTGACAGATCAGAAATAGACGAGAGAGGGTGGGGGTGGGTCGAGGGTAAGGGTGGGTGTGGAGGTGACCAGGAAGAAGATGTAAGGTGAGGATCGTTCTCTCATGGGCTGGTGAACCTGGGCACCGCCTGGTTAGAAGAACAAATTTGACTGCTATCTCTAGTCGATTATGCAGTAACGGGTAGGGGATTTGGTTAAATCCCTTTCATCTTGACAATGCCTTTTTTTAGTAGCTTTCTACAAAGATCTGGCCAATGTACATGTTTAAAGACAGTTTGTCCTTTTAAAAAATCTTTTTTTTCTTTCCATAATCAAAGGGCCCATGTTGAGATCACGGCTAATTTGAATGTTCTGTTCATGACTTATTTCGCCCTGCTGTTTTCCGTTTTAAATGTTCATCCTTGATCCTTCTTTAGAAACTATAATTCCAAAGGAAGTGTTAATTTGTTTTAAAAATAGTTTTTTATTAAGAGAATGATGCAATGAATGTGAGTAGTTATTAAGAGCTTGATTACTTCATGACCAAAGAGTCAGCAGCAGAAAAATAAATCATGCTAATGTCCTGTGGACATTTCATTTTTTAAAGCCCTATTTTAAAAAATTAATTATCAGTAATGCTGCTTTCAATGAGATCAGACCACATAAAAGTGTATAAGTAAAATACGAACATCCCCCTCCCATCCCACTCCAAGATAACCACTATTAATAGTTTGGTGTGTGTGTATATATAAACATACTGACGTATGCTCACGAGTGCATCAGACACATAGGCTTTGTTTTTGCTTTTGTTTTTGAGGTAGGTTCTATTGTTTATTCACTTTTTAATTTTCTTTTCTTTTTTTCTGTTTTATTTATTTATTTATTTATTTTGAGACAGAGTTTCACTCTGTTGCCCTGGCTAGAGTGCTGTGGCATCATCATAGCTCACTGAAACCTCCAACTCCTGGGTTCAAGCAATCCTCCTGCCTCAGCCTCCCAAGTAGCTGGGACTACAGGCATGCGCCACCTTGCCCGCCTAATTTTTCTATTTTCAGTAGAGACGGGGTCTCGCTCTTGCTCAGGCTGGTCTTGAACTCCTGAGCTCAAGCGATCCTCCTGCCTCGGCCTCCCAGAGTGCCAGGATTACAGGCGTGAGCCATGGTGCCCAGCCTTAATTTTCATATAATAAAATTTGTTCCTTATAGTCCTATGAGTTTTAATAACCACATATAATAGGACACATAGTTTTTTGTTTTAACCAAAAAAGGCATCCATCCCATTGTAGATATTGGCTGGAAATTGTTTCTTACACTTAATGTATCTCATATCTTTCCATGTGGGTACATTACCAGTGCTGTGCTGGAATTAGCTCATACCAGTTTTCAGTAGTCAGTCGTGTGCATCCCTTCCCAGCTCTGCATTCAGGAGTGTTCAGTAGTGTTCAATAACATCAAATTGGTATCTTGAAATCTGCCATGGTGGGAGTATTCACGTCATCAAAATTGGCAAATGCTAGAAATCAGGAATCCCCTCTCCCCTCCAAAAGCTGGTCATTAAAACATTTATCACTACTGCACCACTGCATATAGCTCTCAACCTTTTAAGAGAATAACAGTCCATTACAATGATGTGCCATCATTTATTTAATCATTCCATAGGATATTTCTTAAATTCATGTTCATCTTGGGAAAATACAGACGGCAATTTAATTCATTATGAAGTAGAGTAAATAAGTAGCAGAGGAAGAAGCTTATATTTTTTTTTTGCCCACTCTGCCGCCCTCCCAAGCGCCCTCCCTCCAGCTGAGGAAGAAGTTTAAATCCATAGTCAATGAGGCATTAACGACAGCAACAGTTCAATTATAGCATCAGTGAGTGTTGACATAGAGATAAGAACATAAGTTGGCATATTTCAATGTGCTGCAATGGGGAAAAAAGATTTTCTCTAAAAAGAATTCATCCCATACAGATAGCCGCCACAGAATATGGAGCTGTGAAATTATAGTCCTATATTTTCCATTCACTTGCCAATTTTAGCTTTAAGAAACCTCTGTGACTCAAATAAGCGAGTGGTGCGAACCAATGTGGAAATGCAGGATCTCTGAGATGAGCTGAGGAAATTTACTCAGAGATGGAACCGGCTGTCTGTACCAAAAACAGTTGGAGTGTGACTCAGCAGAGGGAGAAAACACAGGTCATGTGGAAGAGCCAGAAATGGAAAACAGTAGGGCAGCTCTTGTTCGCCGCACTGCTGACTTTGTAAGCCATTATGAACACTAGGCAGATCTTGGCCTGGCTTAATAAACTGATGTCACATTGTCCTGCGTTTAGGTTGTAAGGAAAAATAGGTTTTGTGCCTTAAAGATTATTAGAAAAAGGCCAATAAATCGTTAACTCTAACCCACACTCTTCCTTTTGGCAAGTCTTCGACAGGCACACGTGTTAAGTCTGGCCAGTCAGCTGAAGTGCAACAAAAATTGCCTGGCTGTGGCTGCCACCTCCACTACGACTACAGTGTTGTCCCGCCCCATAGCCTGCAGCCCCAAGTTTATGAAGTAGGCTCAGAGACCGGTTGTACAGAGTTGAGGAGAGAAGTTAGACTCAGCTGCCATTGAGTGAGCATTTTCTGTCCAGCCTATATCTAGTCAGGCCTGTTTCTGAGCTAAATACTTCTTTGAAGCATTGACTCCTTATCTCCTTTTCTAGCATCTTCTACTGCTGGATCAGGTTGCTCTTGATTTATGCTGCCTGATCCCCCAAGGAAATCAGCTTGATTTTGCCCTCAGAAGTTCTCCCTTCTCATATCTCTACTTAAATGTAAAAATTTTACTCTAAGTGTTGGGTAGTTTTGCCTAACCTTCATTCAATTTTATTTTATTTATTTATTTATTTATTTATTTATTTATTTATTGAGACACAGTCTCACTCTGTCTCCTGGGCTAGAGTGCTGTGGCATCAGCCTAGTTCACAGCAACCTCAAACTCCTGGGCTCAAGTAATCCTTCTGCCTCAGCCTGCCAAGTATCTGGGACTACAGGCATGCGCCACCATGACCGGCTAATTTTTTCTATATATATTTTTAGTTGTCCAGCTAATTTCTTTCTATTTTTTTTGGTAGAGATGGGGTCTCACTCTTGCTCAGGCTGGTCTCGAACTCCTGAGCTCAAACGATCCGCCCGCCTTGGCCTCCCAGAGTGCTAGGATTACAGGCGTCAGCCACTGTGCCAGGGCATCAATTTTAAAAACATCTGAAATATAAATGGTTAAAATTTTTGTTTCTCTTATACAAGTATTGCATGCTTATAATTGCAATATTAGAAAATACAGAAAAGAATAAAATAGTCACCATCTGTGATTATACCTCTGAATATGAGCTTTATTTAAAATGCAAATACAACTCTATTTAATCCTCAAGACTGTTTCACAAATGACAAGTAAGAAAATCATAATTAAGTATATTAAACAAAATATTACATCCGTAGAATATATTTGCTGACATGGAGTCATTAAATCCTGTTCTCTTTCATATTAATGAAAGTATAGTCACACATTTCCAAACCACCGTCATGGGAATTGCTCAATTCAATATGAAATCCAGCACTTTTTCTATCTTTTGCAAACAGAGCCTGGCCTGATTGTTCTAGCTACAGAGTGAGAGCGAGCGGACGAAGCTGTAGCCCTGTCCATTTGCAGATCTCGGACAAGAGTCCGGGGCCAATGCTCACCTGGTAGATGGTGAGATCAAGCAGCTGATGGTGTCTTTTCTCCTGTGTTCTAGCCGTCGTTGGCCTGTGCCCGAGCCTCTGCTCTCTGCTTGAATTTCAACAGCATGCTGATCCTGCTTCCTGTGTGTCGCAATCTGCTGTCCTTCCTGAGGGGCACCTGCTCAGTGAGTCCCAACCACTCCTAGGTCAACTTCCACATTAAAGCAAGAGACCCTGGAGTCCTCAGTAGGAAAGCCCAACACCAAGCTTCTAGGAATGGAAGCCAGAGGTCTCCTTTTGTAGCTAAGGGGTTGGGTAAAGGTGGGTGGGTATAGGTATGCTATGTGCAAGACATCTTGCTTATGGGTTAGTAAAGCTGGCTGGGGACACCTGACCATGATCGATTTTCATTTGTAGTTTTGCAGCCGCACACTGAGAAAGCAATTGGATCACAACCTCACCTTCCACAAGCTGGTGGCATATATGATCTGCCTGCACACAGGTAACTCAGGCAAACTATGAAACTGCAGACTCCAGGGCATTCAAAGTCTATTTTTATTCATCTGACACTATTTGTCAGGCACTATTCTGGGCCTATTTTCATGAAGCTTACATTCTATTCCTTTGGGAACAGAGTAAGTATAAAAAAGACCTTGGATCTCTCTGCAATCAAAGGTTTATTGGGCACCTTCTGTAGACTGAGCATTCTGCTGGGCACTGGATATGTAGGATTCTCCTAGTCTAGTGGGGCATTCCTGCTAGGATGTTCTCGATGTGCCTCTTATGTTCCTTTCCATCTTCCCATTTAGCTATTCACATCATAGCACACCTATTTAACTTTCACCGCTACAGCAGAAGCCGACGGGCCACAGATGGATCCCTTGTCTCCATTCTTTCCAGCCTATCTCATCGTGAAAAAGAGGAAGGTCCTTGGCTAAATCCCATCCAGTCCCCAGACATGGTGAGTTGACTCAATGGCAAAGCATCTGAGATCTGGTCGTGAGCAGGAAGGGCACAGTATCCTTGCTGGGCATTGTGTCAGGCTGACATTTCTCCTCTCACAGACAGTGGAGTATGTGACATTCACCAGCATTGCTGGGCTCACTGGAGTGATCATGACTATAGCCTTGATTCTCATGGTAACTTCCGCTACCAAGTTTATCCGGAGGAGTTATTTCGAGGTCTTCTGGTATACCCACCACCTTTTCATCTTCTACATCCTTGGCTTAGGGATTCACGGCATTGGGTAAGGTCCTCAGACCCTCATTCTCATGCCCCAGCACCCCCAACCTTGTATCATTCTTTGGCCCAAACTGTCCTTCTTTGTCTGTTTCAGTGGAATTGTCCGGGGTCAAACAGAGGAGAGCATGAATGAGAGTCATCCTCACAAGTGTGCAGAGTCTTTTCAGAAGTGGGATGATCATGACTCCCACTGCAGGCGTCCCCAGTTTGAAGGGCACCCCCCTGAGGTAATAAACCTATGAACAAGGACAGACTTGATAGGAGCTGTTACTCTTCTTATTGTTATTATTACTCTTATCATTATTATCATTACTACTAGCTCAGCCCTCTGCTGGGTCCTGTGAAGGTATCCACAGGGGTCCTTCCTACCTTCAAGGAACTTCCTATATCACTGGCAACAGGCAATTAGGGGATCTTGAAGAGGAAGAATTAATGGTTGTTGCATGCTTGGGACCCTCTGCAAAGGTACTAATGATAGCCCACGTTATTATTAATAATAGTGTTTACCATGTGCCAGCCTTGCTGCGTAATATGGATTATCGCATGTTTACACAGCAATAACCTATGAGATAGGTACTTCTTTTGTCTTCATTTTGAGACAGAAGGACTAGGAGTCCAAGAGATTAAGTAAACTGTCAAGCTCTCACAGTAAGTAAGTAGTGGAGCTGGAATTCACACCCAGGCCTTTCAGATTCCAAAGATTGTACTTGTGATCACTGTACTGTCCCAAAGCTTATCTGTGAAATACCAGTCAAATTTTCGGGGGAGGCTGGCGTGGTGGCTCACGCCTGTAATCCTAGCACTGTGGGAGGCCGAGGCAGGAGGATTGCTTGAGCTCAGGAGTTTGAGACCAGCCTGAGCAAGAGCGAGAACCCGTCTCTACTAAAAATAGAAAAAATTAGCCTGTAGCCCCAGCTATTCGGGAGGCTGAGGCAGGAGGATCGCTTGAGCCCAGGAGTTGGAGGTTGCTGTGAGCTAGGTTGACGCCACGGCTCTCTAGCCTGGGCAACAGAGAGAGACTCTGTCTCAAAAAAAAAAAAAATTGGGGGGGGGGGAATAAAGACTTCTTGAAGTGGGCTTTCTTTGGTGTTATTACAACATGCTTGAAAATTATTGTTAGATAGTGAATAATTATGAAACATTGCCCCAGGGCAATTATCATGGATATTATGGTTTACTTTTGCTTGTTCATAAAATAAGTTATTTTGAGCAGTAAGTGGAAGGAGAAGGCTGACTTATGGTGCCTCAAAGTGCTCTGAGAATGATTAAAGTCTTTAAATCAGACTCAGGATTAAGAGCTTAGTACTCATCTACAAAGGGAAAAATATCTAAAACAAAAAGTCTTCTAAAGTTAGCATTTTAATTCAGTAGGAAAATGATAGATTAATTTTTTTAGGACAATGAGATAGTTATCTGGGGGGGGGGGAGGAAAGCTGTACCTGCATTTTGTACCTTACACTAAAATATGGATCAAGGATGCATGAAGCAAGGATTTAAATGTAAAAAAAAAAATTATAAAAGCACTCTAAGGTCACATGGGAATGTTTTAAATACTAGAGTGGGGGAAGACATTTCTAAATATGATAAACAATCTCGTAGCCAGAAAATAAAAGATAATAATTTTGCATGGCTAAAAAAACTCCATCATAGGCCGGGCGTGGTGGCTCACACCTGTAATCCTAGCACTCTGGGAGGCCAAGGCAGGAGGATTGCTCAAGGTCAGGAGTTCAAGAGCAGCCTGAGCAACAGTGAGACCCCGTCTCTACTAAAAATAGAAAGAAATAATCTGGACAACTAAAAATATATAGAAAAAATTAGCCGGGCATGGTGGCGCATGCCTGTAGTTCCAGCTACTCGGGAGGCTGAGGCAGAAGGATCGCTTGAGCCCAGGAGTTTGAGGTTGCTGTGAGCTAGGCTGACGCCACGGCACTCTAGCCCCGCAACAGAGTGAGACTCTGTCTCAAAAAAAAAAACAAAAAACAAACAAAAAAAAAAACCCAAAAAAACTCCATCATAAATAAAGACAGATGACAAATTGCTAAGTAGGAAAAGTATTTATAATTCACAAACTGTGAACTAATTTCCTAATTTTCTTTTTTTTTAATATTAAGGGGTGAGGGGTTGTGAGGAGAGGTGCTCAGTTGCCTTGTTTGTTTATGTTGAGACAGAGTCTCACTGGCTGTCCTGAGTAGAGTGCCGTGGTGTCAGCCTAGCTCACAGCAACCTCAAACTCCTGGGCTCAAGCGATCCTCCTGCCTCAGCCTCCTGAGTAGCTGGGACTACAGGCACATGCCGTCACGCCCAGCTAATTTTTTCTATTTTTAGTTGCTTAGCTAATTTTTAAAAAAATTTTTTTAGTAGAGACGGGGGTCCTACTCTTGCTCAGGCTGGTCTCGAACTCCTGACCTCAAGCAATCCTCCCACCTCGGCCTCCCAGAGTGCTAGGATTATAGGCGTGAGCCATCACGACTGGCCAATGCTGTGCATTATTACTTAAAATTATTTTCCAATTTGAGAGACTAAAATGCTATCTTGTTTTAATATTTATTACTCTGGGTATGTCCAAGGTCTATCTTTTTTCCACATTGTTATTACCCATTTCTTAAATATGTTTTTCATGTATTCCAAATCCAGCTGGGGATTTTTTTGCAAATAAGAAAAAATTTCACTTGCCCCATCTGTGCCCCTTCCCTCCCCAGAGATACCCACGGAAGCTATTTGCCTGTAATAGCATAAGAAACCTCATTCCACACAGTTCCAATGTATTACGCTTGAACGATTGTGCAATAAAGGATATGATTTAGTATTGCTAGGAAGTACATTTTTAGTAGCTCCTATGTATATAGAAGCAACCTGCTACCTTAAGAAGATATCAAGGACTGAAAGGTTGCTTTAAAAAAAAAAACAATGTAGACAAGGTAAAAAAAAATATTACTGTGTTGAGTGTTTGAGCACTTGAGAAAAGAGGTGGTGGATAAGTACCAAGTTTTATATATTGTTGTTAACAATAGCATTAGCCATGCACTTTTCCTTTTTTGTGTTTGTTTTGTTTTTAAACATCTGCTTCTATTTCACATCTACTTTCTCTATTGGTTTTTGAGATTAGACAAGTTGTCCTGGAAGATAGTCTTAGATTCTTAAAATTAAATTTTTTTTAACTGTGGAAGCCTTCACAAATTTGCGTGTCATCCTTGCGCAGGGGCCATGCTAATCTTCTCTGTATTGTTCCAATTTTAGTATATGTGCTGCCAAAGTGAGCACAAAATTAAATTTTATATATAATTTAAGAATATAAATGTTTACCACGTATTCTGTTTTTATGCTTTTCATTTGCTTCCTGGTCAGACCTGTGAATTTTCAGGAAATGGCCTGTTTTATGAGTAACAGGTTAGCAAACAACACCATTGTAGTTTATTCCTTTCCATTTCGGTTCTCAAGATTTGGTGAAATTAATGGCTTAAAAATGGGTACGTGTCGGAGAACTCAATAAATATTTATTATGTAAAGGAATGAACTGCTACACGAATAAATCCTAAAGAAGAGATTAATGTGTAATCTTATTCTTTACTCTGTCTCTGTGCAGTCTTGGAAGTGGATCCTTGCTCCAGTCATTCTTTATATCTTTGAAAGGATCCTCCGGTTTTATCGCTCCCAGCAGAAGGTTGTGATAACCAAGGTAAAGAATTTGCACTTTCCTCTTGCTGTGATAAGAGTTCTCTTCTACCTGACTGCAGAACTAAATTGCCAAGTTGTCACCCTGAAGGGAATACAAAGAAACTTGGTGGTGGGGGTGGGAGGGTGACATACCTCAGTTCCTCTAGTGCTGGACAGAACTGGGAAAGAGGGGCTCGGCAGAAATCACCAGGATGGGTCTATGTCAGAGGCTGCAAACAGGTGGCCTGGGCCAGATCTAGCCCAGGGATAGATTTTGTTTGGCCCACACAGTGTTTGTTTAAAAGTTGAATTAGTTGCCAACATTTAAAAATCTGGATGGAGGCTTTCATATTAAAAAAAAAAAAGGCAATTATTGCTTCTTTTGAAGAATCAGGAAACCTGATAACACGAGTCACGATTCCATATTGCAACCATTGTCTGGAGCTAAGTAGTTGCTGCCCCCTTTAGAAAGGACTTGTGTTCACAGTTCACCGCCTCACCAGCCGTGCAGCTTTCTTCATCTGTGCTATCTGCCTGCCCGTTGCCATCTGAGTTTGCCTCCTTTGGTCTATACGCTTCATTCACAGGTTGTCATGCACCCCTCCAAAGTTTTGGAATTGCAGATGAACAAGCGTGGCTTCAGCATGGAAGTGGGACAATATATCTTTGTTAATTGCCCCTCCATCTCTCTCCTGGAGTGGCATCCTTTCACTCTGACCTCTGCTCCAGAGGAAGACTTCTTCTCCATTCATATCCGAGCAGCAGGGGACTGGACAGAAAATCTCATAAGGGCTTTTGAACAACAGGATTCATCAATTCCCAGGTAGGTCCTCGAGACCAGCAGAGACCCAGACCAGGATGCAGACTGGCAGAAAAGAGAAAGCAATTCCTCGTTGAACCTTAAGTCTGGTACAAGAGAATAAGATTAAAACAAACAGGCAGGTGTTCGCTTCAGCAGCGCATATACTAAAATTGGAACGATACAGAGAAGACTAGCATGGCCCCTGTGCAAGGATGACGCTATTAAAATAATTTTTTAAGTAAAAATAAATTTAAAAAATAAAAAGTAAAATAAACAGGCAGAAGTCAGCCGTGGGAACGGCTATGTATCTGGGAGGATATTTGCAGTTAGGGGTGAAGGTGAGACTTCACTTGCTTGTTGTCTTCTGTCTTCTGCCAGGATTGAGGTGGATGGTCCCTTTGGCACAGTCAGTGAGGATGTTTTCCAGTATGAAGTGGCTATGCTGGTTGGAGCAGGAATTGGGGTCACCCCCTTTGCTTCCATCTTGAAATCTATCTGGTATAAATTCCAGCGTGCAGACCATGACCTCAAAACACAAAAGGTACACTCCTGTACACCACTTTTCATCTGCATGGGCCTGACAGATCTATTGCCTTCGTGGGCTAAGCTCTTTATAATTGATACTAGAGTTATCTCTTCCTGGAATTATGAGAGTCGGTGATCACTTCTCTTTGCCAGGCATCCACTTCTACGGATTCACCATAAAAGTGGGCTCTTCTTTTCAATTTGTAGTTTAGAATCACCCTGACCCAAAAATGACCTTGGAGGGCTCTTTCCACAAGGGAAAGTATCAAAACTCTGAACATTCATGCTGCCTAAGATTTGCTGCTCTGTAAAGGTGATTTATCAGGTCACCATTAGAGTTGATCAACAAATATAGAGTATGTAGGTATGTGGGTATATGTGTACATATATTTGAAAATATCATAAGTAAAAAATACATTGAATACACCTAACCTACTGAACATCATAGCTTAGCCCAGCCTACCTTAAATGTGCTCAGAACACTTACTTTAGCCTACAGTTGGGCAGAATTATCTAACACAAAGCCTATTTTACAAAAGAATGTTGAATATCTCATGTAATTTATTGAATACTGTGCTGAAGGAGAAAAACAGAAGGTTGTATGGGCACTTCAAGAATGGTCTCTTCTGAATATGTATCCCTTTGGCACCATCATAAAGTCAAAAAATTGTAAGTCGAACCATTTTAAGTTGGGGACCATCTGTATATATTCATATCGCCACAGTGTACATTGTAAAGGGCACTTAGTAAGGCTATGCTGTCTCTTGCTAATTTCAGATCTATTTCTACTGGATCTGTAGGGAGACTGGTGCCTTCTCCTGGTTCAATGACCTACTGACCTCCCTGGAACAAGAGATGGAGGAATTAGGCAAAGTAGGTTTTCTAAACTACCGTCTCTTCCTCACCGGATGGGACAGCAACATTGTGAGTTCAAACAACGCACTAATTCTCATGATAACTGTAAGATGAATGTCAGACAAAGGAGAGTACATGCCGATTAGACATAATTACTTGTTATGATTTCCTACCTGCCCTCACCCTCAGACCCAAGTTTAAATGTGGCTGAAAGAAGAGGCAGCTATCAGGACTTGCTTTTTCTAACTTTTATTTCTCTGACCCCAGGCTGGTCATGCAGCATTAAACTTTGACAAGGCCACTGACTTCGTGACAGGTCTGAAACAGAAAACCTCCTTTGGGAGACCAATGTGGGACAATGAGTTTTCTACAATAGCTACCGCCCACCCCAAGTAAGTATATTCTTCTCTAGTTCATTGAATTAGCAGAGTTAGGGTTTAGGAAAGGTATTACAGCATGTTGAACACTCTTGGGAAAAGATCTCTGGGGCAGAAACTGCGCCATTCTTACATTTTTGCTGAAAACTGAGGAAATTTCATCTGGGGTTTTAGCAAAATAAGGGTCATGATCTTGTAATTGACGAGAAGACGTTTTCTGCCCCAGCAAGCCCCCATTCAAACACTGAGGCAAGGAGGCTCAGTTCTGACCTATACTACCAAGCAAACTAGAGAACTGGAACAATTTAAGTGCATTTTGGGGGACCTCAATGACCTTTACTTAGAGTAACAAGGGTTCAGAGTGTCTTATCTAGTTCACTGATTACCTGAGTTCAGTCTTTCTGGAGGGTTTTGAGGCATGTTAGAGCATACAAGAAAATCTGGTGCTATCAAACCAGGCATTCTGATGGGAAGGACATGAAGCTGATCATGGTAGGTAAACTCTGTGAACGAGTTGCAGGTAAAGATCAATTCAATTCCATAATTTTTTTTTTTTTTGAGACAGAGTCTCTCTCACTCTGTTGCTTGGGCTAGAGTGCCGTGGCGTCAGCCTAGCTCACAGCAACCTCAAACTCCTGGGCTCAAGCGATCCTCCTGCCTCAGCCTCCCGAGTAGCTGGGACTACAGGCATGTGCCACCATATCCGGCTAATTTTTTCTATATGTTTTCAGTTGTCCAGCTAATTTCTTTCCATTTTTTAGTAGAGATGGGGTCTCACTCTTGCTCAGGCTGGTCTCGAATTCCTGAGCTCAAATGATCCACCCGCCTCGGCCTTGCAGAGTGCTAGGGTTACAGGCGTGAGTCACCGTGCTCGGCCCCCAATTCCACAAATATTATTGGTTACCTTCTATAAGCTCAGTACTCACTATTCTAGAAGCTTTGGAGGTTGAAAGAAAAATAGGATATGGTTCTTGCCCTCAGAGAGCACTCATTTGAATGAGAAGTGCATACAATCACCTCAAAGCAGAATGATGCACTCCACGAAACAGGTGCATGGACATGTGAAGGAAGAAAAGTCCATGGCCACATGGGATGATCAGGAAAGGCTTCATGAGGGCAGTGGCCAGAGCACTTAGTGACTCCAATTCAGATGACCCTGGGTCCTAATGCTGGTTCTGACACTTCCCAGTGCTGGGAACTTGAGCTAGAAAACCTTCTGATCTTCAGATTCCTCATCTGTAAAACCAGGGTTGTGTTAGTAAATGCCTGCTCTATTCACTTGCAGGGTTGTTGTGAAGGTCAAGTCAGACAATATATGAAAAAATGCTCTGTAAATTGTAAAACAGCATATAAGCAAAAGAGATTATGCTAATTATTGTGTTGAGTTGAACATAGTTGAAGTTGTGAGAGTGCATGAGACTGCCAGGAGAGAAGGAGAGTGGCAAAGGACAGAGTATTAAGGAATGCCCAGGTTACGTGGGAAGGGAGAAAGATACACCAGGGAAGAAGTAGGAGTATGCAGAGAAGTGTTGTCACAGATGCCAAGGGAAGAAATATTAGAGAAGAATAGTCAACAGTGTTGGAAGAGTGGCAGGGTCAGGAGGTGCTTATTTAGCTTAAGGATGATCTAAGCATATTTATAGACAGAACAGAGGTCAGTAGGTAGGAATATAATAAATGTATAAAAGAGGGAGAGGACTAAGATGGCCACAGTAAAAGACAGACAGTAGTAAGTGTCAACGAGGAAGTGGAGAAATTGGAATCGTACTACATTGCTTGTGGGAAAGTGGAATGGTACAGTACTTGGGGAAAACTCTCTGGCAGTTCCTCAAAGTGTTAAACATAGAGTTTCCATGTGACCCAGCAATTCCACTTCTCAGTATACACCCAAGATAAATGAAAACATACATCCACACAAAAACATGTACCTGAATGTACATAGCAGCATTATTCATAAGAGTCAAAAAGTGAAAACAACCCAAGTGTCCATCAGCAGATGAATAAATTGATATATTCACATAATGAAATATTATTTAGCTATAAAAATATGTGCTACAAACATGGACAAACCTTGATAACATTTGTTCAATGAAAGAAACCAGACACAAAAGGCCACATATTGTATGATTCCATTTATATGAAACATTCATAATCTACGGAGATAGAAAGCAGATTAGTGATTGTCTAGAGTGGGGGTAGTTGGGAGGAAATGAGGAGTGACTGCTAATGTGGATGGGTTTTTTTTCAGGGTGATGAATATGTTCTAGAATTAGATAGCGGTGATGGTTGCACAACTTTGTGGCTATACTAAAAAGTACTGATTGTGTATTTCAGTGGGGTGAATTGTATGGTATGTGAATTATACCGTAGTTAAGCTGGGCATGGTGGCTCATGCTTGTAATCCAAGCACCTTGGGAAGCTGAGGTGGAAGGATCATTTGAGGCCAGGAGTTCAAGACCAGCCTGGGCAACACAGTGAGACCCCGTCTCTAAAAATAAAAAAAAAAAAAAAAGAAGAATGAATTGTACCGTAATTAGCTAAAAGCAAACGAAGAGTGGAGAGGAAGATACGGGAAGGAAGGAGAGGGTGAGACCCAGAGCATAGTTGGAAAGATTAGCCTTGGCAAGAAAAGGACACCACCTCTTCAGTATGAGAAATTTTGAGGTGGGGGTAAGCTTACAGTGGATGGCTTTAATGGCAGCTAATACATGTGCACTTGCTATATGCCAGGCATTTTTCTAACTGCTTTTCATGTTTTCATTTAATCTTCAAAACAACCCTGAGAGGTGGGTCATACTATTTTTATCCCCACTTTACAAGTGGGAAAGCTGAAACACAGAGAGGTTAAGGAATTTGCCTCAAGTCCTACAGGTGGGATTGATGTCAGAGTTGAGATCTGAACCCAGCCAGACTGGCTCCAGAGTCTGGCACTTAACCACTGCACTGTACTATGTCTCTTGAGTGTCTGTGTTCCTCAATAAAATAGGTAAGGCTGAGTGCTGAGAGTGGTAAGGGCTGAGAGCATATTTGGGGCTTGTGAGCAGAAAAGGTTAAAAAACTACCATGAAGAATGTGGGAGAGAGTTACCAACCAAATATTTATTCAAGGTTCTTGGGAGTGGCAGAGGCCTAGCAGAGGCAGTTTCTCCATTCTAACATCAGCAGCCTTGGTCGCATTCTAGCCCTTACTATTCTATTCCTACAGATCCGTGGTGGGGGTTTTCTTATGTGGTCCCTGGACTTTGGCAAAGAGCCTGCGCAAATGCTGTCACCGATACTCCAGTCTGGATCCCAGGAAGGTTCAATTCTACTTCAACAAAGAAAATTTCTGAATTATTGGCATAAGGACAGGAATCTGCATTTTCTCTCTCCTTTGTATCTTCAGTAACTTACTTGGTCTGGTCAGCCACTTTAGGATAATATTGTGCCTCTCAAGCCTTGACTCCCTAGCATTCTTTTTTCGATTGCATTCAACTTTGTTAACTTGAGCTTCACCAACCTAAGAACCTCAGAAGTCACAATTATTGCAAAATCTATGGATCCTTTCTTGGGAAAATAACTGTAAATCCTTCTGGAAAGCCGTGACTGCAGCGAGGCTTGATAGCAGAGCTTTGGTGGTTGACAGTTACACAATTCAACCCCAGGTGATTATGTCGATTCCAAGTGTTAGCATCCCCTGGACTTCGGTTTGTAATCTCTCCCTCCCACCCTCACAGAAGATTTCTAAGTAGGGTGACTTTTTAAATAAAAATTTATTGAATAATTAATGACAAAACATAATAAACATAAATAATAAACAATGAACACAAAATTATCAAGAACCCCATCCCATATAACACCAACTATGTACATTTTTACTGTAACTTTAAACATGGTCTTATCCAGTGTGAACAGCAATTTATGCTTTAATTATTTTTGCTTGTCAAAAAATGAAGGATTTTCTTCTTTGTTTAATGAATCTTTTGTTACTTCTGGGTTCTCCATTTGGGAAAGAAAACCTTGAAAGCATGCTAATTGTAACTGAAATTGTATTATAATTGCAAGTCAGCTACCTTGTCATCTTGTATCGTTCTGTTAAAAATAATTGCGAAAACTCAACAGGGGCTCTTTATAGTCGCTTTTATTAAGGGGGTTTATTAATGCCTAGCTTAAAAAAGAATTTATAATTTAAATAGATTTGTTTGGCTCCTACCTACCTATTCGCTAAATAATCATTCACCGAATGACATAAGCAAAATGCTTTTCTTTCTCCTATCACAATGCTTTTCATTTTCCCATCTACCCAATCTGACCCTACAACAGGCTCTGGGTTGTTAGTAGTCACAGTGAATCACTAGGAAGAAAACAGCCTGGGCTCTTAGAATAGAGAAAAAAACCTCACACTTCATTGTGCCCAGTGATAAATTTAACTCATAGATTTATAAGAATGTTTCTACTGAATTAGCATTATAGCACCTTCTTTTTTTTATCATTAAATGACAAAGAAGGAACAAATGGTTGTCTCTAATTATTCGGGAACCTCCATGGCTCGGATTGGTAAAATTGGGTTTTTCAGTCACTAGTCTGAGCACAATAAAGGTGGGTCATGAACTCATGGTAGCTAATTCTGTTTCGTTTATTACACCAGTAAAAATAACAGTGGGTATTTCTGTAGGGAGGGATACCACTGCTGTGGCCAATTTGTGTGCCTAGATTTCAGCTATCTAAATTAGGTTTAACAGGACTTTGGGAAAATGCACAATGGAACTGTGAAGATATGGTCCCTATTAGACAACTGCTGACTGAATAATTTAATCTTCAATAACCTTGCTTTGTAATCTCAGTGTTCCTTGAAATTTATAATGAGTTTCTAAAAAGAAAGGCTTCACTCAATCTCAGTGTCTAAATATACTGATATTGTTCAAGAGTGATTTTGCTGCCAAAATCAACATTTCAAGGCCTTAATATTCATGGAGTAGGCAGAAAAGGTAATGAAAATAATAAATTCTATGCATAATCAATATCCAAGCTGAATTGGAGATGACCAGGATACCCAGAAAGCTCCCCAGCTATTTCGATCAAGAACAATTGCTAGGTTGTAATATGAAATACCTTATCCAGCAAATATTTGTTATAAATGTTTATATATCAGAGTAGAAAATCCTTCAATTTCAGTGTCTCTCATAAAGTTGATTATTTTTGCATTCTTTTGCTTGACATGTAAGCAATATGCTATTACATTCTCTAAGCCTATGCCAGGCTTTTAATTCACCTGACTATAATCCTAACCCAGGGGGTAGGATTCTGAGAATATAAATAAGCTCAAAAGTAGTTCCAGTAGAACTTTACTAATTATTAAGGCAACTCTTAATCTCTTGAGGTTGGCCTGATGAAGAGAAACCATGTTCCCTCCTAATGCCACTACAAGAGAGAGAATACTAGGCAAGAAGACCCATAGGTTAGAGCTAATGGCACTAATTATGTTCATACCTACCCGCAAGGAAGCAGTTAGGAGCAGACCTGATGGGTGATCTGACTGTATGTGCTCCATCTGGTCCTCTTTAACTGAGAAGAATGTAAAAGTTTTAGGGTTTTCTATGTTTCAAGTTCCTAGAATAAGTTTGGTTATAAGGTAGGGCAGCAGGTTAATGAATTCCTGGAAGATAGGATGAAATGTATTTTGTTCACTTGATTTCTGTTCAGTTCTTATTTTATCTTGAACATGTGAAAAACTAGTGGATTTTTAAACTTTTAAAGTTGATTACCTACTTAGACTGGTAAGTTTTTAGAACAGACAAGTAAATGTTAACAGTCTCTTATATGTTGTTGACACACACTCAAACCAGTGCTAACACATCTTTGTCTTAACTCTGAACTGTGCATGTTCAGACCTGCTACTGACAAAAAAATGCATTTTGATATTTAAATTTTTCTAAACTAAACACACTGCTGTGCTAGGCTCTTTGATTTGTTGGCCTTCTGACCATTTTACAGCTGTAAGCACGTGCTATTTTCTCCCAGAAGACTCAAGTTCTAGAAAGTTTTCAGAGGGCAAAGCCTTATTATTCTGCTAGAAGCAAACTAAACAAAAAGTAAGTTTCAGAAAACATTGCATCTAAGAAATTCTCAAATGTCAAGAAGAATAAATGGTAAACCTAAAGTAAAAACAGCTATGGCAATATAATGTTAAAGTACAATACTGCAGTAAGGGTAGAAATCACATCCAAGGTTTCACCCTTGGTGTTCAGCTTTTTAAAAGCAAAAAGGTCATGTATATCAATTTGCAGTGTACTAAAATTGTGTTCAAAGTTTATTTCAAGTCACAGAAAATATACAAACTACGACAACAAAATGAACTGATTTTGTTCTGAGAGAAGGTGATGGGAGTCCTCCACCTGGCACCGATTTGAGTCACTCAAGGGTTAGGATGCAGAAGTCATCTTTTTTCAGCACTTCATCAAAGTTATGGAGTTAATTTCCAGATTTCTTGCCAGGTATTTTTGAAAACCTGTAAGAAAAAGTTGGGAGAGAGCCATTAGAACTGGAGACAAAGTTCTCTTCAGGAAAAACATGAGAAAAAAAATATCTCCAGACATTGCCAAATGTCCCTTGGGGGCAAAACTGCCCAAGGTTGAGAACCACTGCTCTCTAATGGCAATGGTATAGAAGCCGGACAGTGATGGCAGAGATGGATCACAACTAGCTAGGTATAGAATGAAGGGCAAACCAACACTTTGGCCATAGTATGCACAAATATCAGTAGATACACAGTAAAATCTTGCCCCCATAAAACTGCATAGAACTACACCCACATACATACAAATTACTGTAGGTTTTAAAAAATGGTGAAAACTGAATAAGGTTTGTAGTCTAGTTAACTAGTTATGTATCAACGTCAATTTCTTGTTTTCTTGCTACAAAGCAAAAAGATACTGTACTACAGCCATTTAAGATGCTATTATTGGGGGAGGCTGGGTGAAAGGTATGTGAGATTCTTTGCACTATTTTTCCCATGAATCTATGATTATTTCAAAATAAAAGGTATTTAATAAAAAACAGATAAAAACCTTGCCCTGTGGCTAATGTGCAAGACTTTAAATTAGATATCTTACAAGCAAGAATAACATAATGACTTTCAGAAACATTTCTACCTCCACTATCCAAAAACAGTAATTTTCTCACATTGTAGAGAATGCCTTCTCTAGCATAAAAAAATTAGTAAAAAAGAGTGATAATTTTTATCTGTTCCTCTGAATATAATAGGTAGTCTATGCTTTTACTGGAGAAAATAAAATGCTTGGGGTATCTGGAATAAAAGGTTAAGGTGCTGGTCACACCAAAGTCTGGACAGCCATCCATCTATGATAGCTTCCCATTATAATGTTCAGTCATTTAAAGTCTAAATCCAGATACGATGCACAGTTGCTGTTTGGATGTTTTGAAGACATTACAAATAGGGATTAAAACATATGGATAGGAATTATAATATGGATGGGGTAAACAGACATTCCAAATATGATATTATAGCTGATACTGGGATAATGTGAATTTTAAACTGTTTTTAGAAAAAAAGAATTTGTTTATAAAATATAAAGATGTTCGGGGAAAATTTTTTAAAAAGAAATACCAATATGTGTATGTGCAATCAAGTTAAGTTACATGATTATTTATGAAGCAGGTTACCTGGATCCTTTTTACCAGACTGATGAGCACGAAAAATAAGGACAGTAGTGTACAGCAATCCCCAAAATGTACAGAAACCGATGGTAATGGTGGACACTTACTACCTTATGTGCTGTAATAGGTTACATCAAAATGTTCATTATAAAACAAATACAGGAAACTAAAATATTTACACATTTTATTGAAATGCTTTGTATTTTCTCCATTTTGATGGGACAGTTTGGAATAAAATAATACAACTCATTCTGGAAAGATATATACCAAACTATATTTAGAAGTTCTGTCTGGGGAATGAGATTGAGGAAGCAGGGCTTTTTAATCTTTAACTTTCTACATTTGTTTTTTTTTTTTTTTTTTGAGACAGTGTCTCACTCCGTTGCCCGGGCTAGAGTGCCGTGGCGTCAACCTAGCTCACAGCAACCTGAAACTCCTGGGCTTAAGCGATCCTCCTGCCTCAGCCTCCCGAGTAGCTGGGACTACAGGCATGTGCCACCATAGCCGGCTAATTTTTTCTATATATTTTTAGTTGTCCAGCCAATTTCTTTCTATTTTTAGTAGAGACGGGGTCTCGCTCTTGCTCAGGCTGGAAACTTTCTACATTTGTTAAACTGATCATATATGACTTTTGTCATTAGGAAAGGAAGGTTAATAAAGATTATAAGCAATTCAACAACTCAACAAATGTTGTAGAGCCTTATTTTATCCCTACAGGAGCTGACCTACTGAAGGGTAAAGAGAGTCTTGCTAAGAGGATTGCAGGCCTCAGAGAGAACAATCTTGGTGGTTACGGTTGAAATTACACACCCAGAATACACAAGGAGCTAGTCCTACTCAGGTGGGATTAAGTTTGCTTACCTTTCAAGGTGCTCCAGTGGATTTCTGTATTTGTTCCTTTAAGATCAGGATACTCTGCCTTTGCTCAGGAGGCAGCATGGCAATCTGGTCTGCAGTCAGTTGTAGAACCTGCATAATCAAAGCAGCCTGCGCAGAGGAAAAACAGGTAGTGAGTTTTAATGATGACAGCTAAAAAAAAAAAAAAAAACCACCACCAGCTTCTGTCCAAAAAGCTACTGTAGTGGCATATGAAGCAAAATGGAAAAAGGAAAGATATTTCACACATGGAAAACAAACAGCAGGCCAAAAAAAAAAATCTGGTGAGAGAAGGCACAATGAATATACTAAGCATAAATTAAAATACCTAAGATTGGTCGATTCAAAATAGACACCTTCATGAACTCAAAGTTCCTGCAGACTAAGATGGTATCTTTGAGCCCTGGAAATTCTTCAGTTTTTAATCCTGTTTTGAAAGTCTCTCTTTTCATAAGTTTTAGCCTTCTCACCAGACATGAACTCCCCACAATGGTCAAATATAAAAACAGAAAGATATACTGATGGGGAATCTGCTATTATTTTTTGGGATAAGGTAGAAAGGGAAGGAAGAAAGGGGTTTGGATTTTCAGGTCAGTCTAGCCTACATTAAAAGAACCTACTATTATTGGCAGATGAGTTTGAAATGCAAGATAAAGCTGCCATTTATACCCGCTTAAGAGCTTTATGACCAGACCCACAAATTTTCAGGTAACAAGGCGTAAAAGAGTTCTAAGTTAGAGAAAACATCACCTCCAAAGAGACTCTGAAGACCCAGGATCATCACATGGTAACTGTGAAAACAGGAATCAAAAGGACTAGATTTGTGCATATGGGAGCAGTCACACAGTGTTGCTTACCTTCTCATGATCCTGTGGAGTGACTTGATTCTGCCCAGGACTAAAGCCACCAGGCTGGCTTCCACCCTGCATACTCGCTCCTTGCATGCCTGTTCCCTGCATGACTGGGACCTATGTACACAAAGAGAGAGGAGAGATTTTTGGAACTCCTCATGTATAGGTAACCTGAATCCAGTAAGAGCAATGTGAAAAATTATGCTCTCTATACGGATATGACTACAGGAAGCCAATTAATGACTCTGAAGATCCTTTGCTATACTGTCAGCAATGACAGAAGGCAGGGTTTTGCCAGAGACCAACTAGCAAGTTAGACATACTTGTTTACAACAGCTCTAGCATCATCAACAAATATCACTCAGCACAACTGGATACCATCAAATTAATCAAAATTAAACCAAATGAGCACAGGGAAAACTGAGAGCACCCTGGAAACTAGTGCTCAGTGGAAACACAAATGAAGCCAACACATTCTAGAGAAAACATATGCTTGTCCGCTGGGGAAGTGACATTCACAGGGCTACTGCCTACCTCTAGTTCAATCAGACATAGGTAGTTCGTCCCCAAAAGGCCCTATCCCACAAGTGAGGCACAGGTGATCATAATGTCAGAGAGGTGGAAAGGCAATGGGAAGGCCTCTGGGGAAAACAATGCTATTTGCCCAACATTTGCTTTTTATAGCTTTCCATAGAGAATATATGGTAGATCTGCTAAATGCAGATCAAGAAATATGACTAACCTGAGTAAGAAAAAAGTACAGTTTTTATTAAATACTTATTGGTATTTAATTAAGATCTTCAATGAGTTCGACCCTTTGGAAGACTTATCAGAAACCAAGGAAAAGACCTCTGAGGACCAAACATAAGTGTTAGAAGGTCCCTACACTTAAGAGTTATGTTCACACTCAGGCATTCAACCAGAGCTTAGATACTCTCTTATTAAACACAAATTGTTAACAAATGTGTTACCTGCTTCCCCAGCAGATTAGAAGCAGCAAAGCATAAAAGAAATACGGATAAACAACTGTTAGGAGCAGATACTATGACAGCAATGTGAAGAGCCAGGTGACAGCCTGACAGTGAAGGAGACCAGAAACCAAACAGGAGATAATGATGTTTTATACTATCACATATACAATAATGTATCTATTTAATGATGACCTTGAGTAGTCACAAATGATTATAATCATTTTTTGTATCCTGTTTAAGAAAGGAAGCATAAAATATATCATACATAATTTTTCATTAAAACAGTTTAAAAACTTGGTAGAGTAGTTCTATTATCTGGAACATCCACTTATATGCATTAACTCATTTCCCAAAGACACCAAACAGATGAAGCATTGGTACAGATTTGTACAGACTGCTAGAATATTAGCACTATTTTGTTCTTTATCAGTACTGAATCCAGAGACCGGTCTGAACCTTAATGAGCTCTTACGGATCTGAAACACCTATGAGTATAATCTTTTTCAAGCTTTAGTCAATACTAATTTGAGGTACTCTAATGTGGTCTAACCACTCAATAATGGCCATTTTAAGTTTCCAGGAGTGCCTGTTCTAGGCAGATTAAGTACTAGTAAGAGTGACCATACATCTTGGTTTGCCTAAGACAGTCCCAGTTTATGCTTTTTCCTCAGAGTAAATTATTAATGGCACTCTTTTTTTTTTTTTTTTGAGACAGTCTGGCTCTGTTGCCCGTGCTAGAGTGCCATGGCGTCGGCCTAGCTCTCAGCAACCTCAAACTCCTGGGCTCAAGCGATCCTCCTGCCTCAGCCTCCCGAGTAGCTGGGACTACAGGCATGCACCACCATGCCTGGCTAATTTTTTCTCTCTCTATATATTTTTAGTTGTCCAGATCATTTCTTTCTATTTTTTAGTAGAGACGGGGTCTCGCTCTTCTTCAGGCTGGTCTCGAACTCCTGACCTCGAGTGATCCACCCGCCTCGGCCTCCCAGAGTGCTAGGATTACAGGCATGAGCCACCGCGCCCGGCCACTCTTTTATTCTTAAAAGTGTCCTTCTTTAGATGATAAATTACATAATCACCCTATAATCACTCTAGTAATAATAAGCCTTTTACCCATAAGTTTCCAACTGGGAGGACTGAAGTTAATTTTAGAATCTGCTTTAAAATTATGAATTAAGGACATGTTGTTAAGTAAAAAAAAAAACAACAACAAAAAAACCAAAGTAAAGAACAGTAAAGGGGGGAAAAATAAGAATATTAGTATCTCCCAGAAAGATACATAAAAAGATCTAATAAAAGTGATTATTTATAGGAGCTAGAGGTCACAGAAGAGACAGGTCTCCTCTGGTTTTTTTTTTTTTTAAGAGAGGTGGGAGTCTCACTATGTTGCCCAGGCTAGAGAGCCGCGGCTATTCGCAGGCACGATCAGGGCACACTACAGCCTCAACCTCCTGGGTTCAAATGATCTGTCTCCTGAGTAGCTGGGACCATAGAGGTGTGTCACCACGCTCAGCTTGAAGTGAGGTTCTTAATGTGTATCTTTTATAGATGAATGAATACATTATGTATATTTATTTATAAGTAAATTTTTTTAAAAAAAGACCAGAGATAAAAATTTTTATTTTCTCTACCTTGGATCTAATGGGCTTTATAGAATCTGCTTATGAAACTATATAAACCTATTACTAGAGTAATGAGTTCAAGTACTAGCAGGGAAAAAAGAGTAAGACACCATCCAGAAATGGTCTTCCAACCATTACTTTCAACGTCTTTCTCCACAGAATTATTGGCAGAATTAGATAAGCACATTATGCAGATACTTGTTATCTGTCTCCCCAACTAGAATGTGAGTCCCAGAGGGGTAGGGGCTTTGTTCTGTTCACACTGCTATATCCCCAGTACTTAGATCTATCTTTGTTACACAGTAGTGCTCAATAAATATTTGCTCAATGACAGAATGAACGCATAAAAACCATTTCTGAGGCTACTGACCATACAGGGCACAATAAAAACCAAGGCCCGTGAACATATTTTTCTTAAAGCAAAACTTGAAAAACAATAGAGAATAGTTTTATTCTGCACATACCAGAAAAAAATCATATTTTTATTTCATATTAAAGAGGAGGAGGTGGACACATATCCACACTATAAACGTGCAAGTAACAGGAGAGAGCAGTAGAGTGAAAAAAAAAATAGTGGGCTCTATTCCTTGCTCTGCCAATTTTTAGTTATGTGAATTTGGTCAAGTCACCTGAATTCTTGGGCTTCAGTTTCTAAACCTAGAAAACGACGGAACCGGATGACTGACATTTCCATTCTAGCTCTATTACCTTTGTTGTGCGTGCGCGCGCGCGCGCGCACGCACGCACACACACACACACACACACGGAGGAAGATACATAAACAAATGGAAGAGGGAAGAGAGAAGTACACAAAGGAAGGAAGAAAAAGGAAGGTGGAGGGTGTAGAGGGAAATGAAAGTGCCACACACATGAAAACTCAGGGAAGATACACACGTACCACCTTCCCACAACCAACTGGGGATAAAGAGGGAGGTGATGACGACCACAGACCATCCCATACAGACAACTGCAGAGAGCCAAATAATGGAGAGAGGAGACAAGCTTCATTTCCACAGCTTTTAAGGTGATCGTTAAATTGCCTTTCATACTCCACTGTTCACTTAGGTTATGTGATGACAGTAAATCAACACAGGTCTTAGCAAACCCAAGATTACTTTAAATGACCATTAACAACTCTCCATATACTCTAACCCAGTGGTTCTTAGTCAGGGTTGCACGTTAGAATCACTTGGGGGAGGTTTTTCAAACTATCCATGCTCAGATCCTACTGATAAGAGATCCTGAGTTAGGCCTGGGGTGAGATCCAGGTAACCATATTTTGGAAAAAGCCTTGTACGTGATATTGGTCTGTACCCCCAATAGAAGTAGTGGAAGACTACTCTCTAACCCTTAAATTTTGCTCTGAATGGAATAGCTACATATTGTGGGATATGCTTGTTCTTTTGAACTACAATCTTGGTAGCCAGAAAATCACTACCTTACAGACACATAACTATAGCAAGATCCTAGTCTTCCCTTTCTAACAAGCTGAGAAATAGTCCAAGTCAGAAGGCAGTAATCATCAGGCTCAATAACCAATTTCTGAATAGATCTAGATTTTACTTAGATGCTAGAAGTGAGTGTTACACATACCTGTCTGGATCCCTGGGGGCCAACTGCCCCCATGTTAATTGGACTGGGACCCTGGATTCCACTAGGTATAGGTCCTCTAGGGCCAGGCACCGGGCCCCTGGTATCCATGCCTCTGGCTTCCATTGCACGGGCCTCCATTGCTCGGGCCTCCATTGCACGAGCTTCCATCGCCCGGGCCTCCATCGCCCGGGCCTCCAATCCTCTGGCATCTAATCCTCTTGCTTCCATGGCTCGGGCCTCCATCCCTCGTGCATCTATTCCTCGGGGATCTCTTCCACCTATAAAGAAAGTGGTAAAAAAAAAAAAAAAGTCACTTGTACTGCAAGAAGAACCAACAATCCAAGAAAGATAGAAATCTATTCCTCTAGTCACATCTCCCCTCGACTATATGAGACTATTGTCTCATCTCCATTTTCTCAGATTTGCAGATAAACCTTAAAGATTCTTGTCAACCTTACTGTTCTAGCATTCTTTATCCCAGATTAAGGCCTAAGCTAGCTGGGTTCACCATCAGCCCACAACTACCAGTTAGCCTTGGGATGTGGTCTCCCCTTACCTCTGCCATCCAAGGGTGGACCCCTCTGATCTAGCATGGGTCCTCTTGGTTCTGCCATTAGAGGTCTGGGCTCGGCTAATGGACCGCCCCTCATTTCATGTGGGGGTGGTCCACGGCTCTCATGGCCAGGGACATGGTGCATGGGTGGACCCTGATGAGGTGGTCCCAGGTAACCTCTAAAGGTGGAGAAAAATGTTATATTTTAAAACAGAAAAAAATAACCAAAAAGTGTCAACCAGAAGATCAGTAAGTAAACATACAACAAAGAACTGATGCAAACATCAGCTGACGAATGCTAACAAGAGAGTAACACCAAACACACTGAAGAAATGCTATGGAGATGTAAATCCACATATTCTAGAATGTCATATTTGGAGCACTCATAATTAGAGAAGAATCAATAGATATTCGTTATATGTATAATGAGCATGCAGTACAGTGCTTAAGAACATGGGTTCTAGGTCAGGCGCGGTGGCTCACGCCTGTAATCCTAGCACTCTGGGAGGCCGAGGCAGGTGGATCGTTTGAGCTCAGTCCGAGACCAGCCTGAGCAAGAGCGAGACCCCGTCTCTACCAAAAATAGAAAGAAATTAATTGGACAGCTAAAAATATATAGAAAAAAATTAGCTGGGCATGGTGGCACATGCCTGTAGTCCCAGCTACTCGGGAGGCTGAGGCAGTAGGATTGCTTGAGCCCAGGAGTTTGAGGTTGCTGTGAGCTAGGCTGACGCCACGGCACTCTAGCCAGGGCAACAGAGTGAGACTCTGTCTCAAAAAAAAAAAAAAAAAAAAAAAAAAAAAAAAAAAAAAAAAAAAAGAACAAGGGTTCTGGATTCCGACCATATGGGTTCAAACGTAGGTTCTATCGCTTATTAGCTGTGTGATCTTGGGCGCATTTACTTAAACTTCTCCATGTCCCTATTTCTTTATCTGTAAAATGGGACTAATAATGGTGCCCATCTCACAGAGCTGCTGTGTGGATTTCAGATGATGTAAGTATAGCATTCAGAGCAGAGTCAGAGGCATGGGCCTCATTAATGTCAACTGTTATTATTATTGCTACTATTAATATTACTACTGTCACAAGTTTCCCCCGTTCAGATATTTATACTAGAATGTCCAATTTCTGAAAACATAGTATCTCGAGACGACATACTCAACTACACAGTTTTGCCTTAGGCAAAGTGCTTAGTCTTAGACAGTGGCCATGAATATTTATGTATCTTGAAGTAGTCAAGCAGGTACGATTGGTACAGAAAGACTCTGTTGTCAAAAGAAGGAAACTCTGGATTTCTCAAACTGTTTCCTTCTATGTTAGTGCTTACCTAGGCTCTACCTCTCCAGTTACAGAAAGTAAAGTGCCTCCCCGTGGATCATTCGGAGCATCTCCTAACAGACCTCGAGGAGTTGGGACGTTGGCAGGCAAGGATCCCCGCTGCATAGCTGCTCTGGGGTCTTGCATCGGCACTGACAGGGAAACAAACGGGGAGTTACTGCTGTGAAGGACACATAAGGAAATAAGAAATGGCTCTATATACCACTGACAATATAATTAAGACACCTTGGAGTGGGTGAAACCTCACCACAGCAGAATCCTCTTGCAGTTCAAGAACAGAAGCGGGGTGTAGGCAGAATCTGTGCCATGTCAGAGGTATGGATGGAATTATATAAAGAGCAAACTGGGGAGCAACCTGCCAAGGACTAGCACTGCGACCTGAAGAAACTTATGCTCCTGGTTTTCCTTCTAATCAATCTTAGTTCAAGGACCAGAGAGACAAAAGAGAGGTGGGGTCTTGGCATATGTGAACACTGCCATGGCTCTGCAAGAACCCGCTGTCTCCTTACAGACTGCTATTCCATCCAAGCCTCCTGACACCAGTAGGGAGGGAGTACAGCCTCGGACAGATGCCCATATCATCCATGTTCTCTGCCCTGTGTGAAGAGGTCAATCTTAGGCTTGTGGCCTCAACAGGAAAAAAAATTAAAAAAACAAAAACCCCAAAACACTACCCTTTTGGGTTCTGAACGTGAGGATGACTGCCAAGCAGCTCGTTTCCTCTCAACGTCCCACCCTGAGCACCACAAGCAAAAGGAAACCCGCAGATACAATGGGTACCTTGAACTCGCTCAATTGATGCAGGCCCGGCGGGTCCCACGGGCGAGTGCTGTAGGGTTCCTAGGTGAGCAATAAGTTCAAAAGGAGAAAGAGCAGACACTTAAAATAGCTTGCACGTACACACAGGAACACATACATACGGAGACTGGAGATTTACACATATAAGTTAAAAAGCCAAGAGTTCATCAGCTTGCCCCAGGCTACAAAACCTCCCTAAACTATACTAGCTCCTTTGGGTATCTGAAACAATTCCACTTTGACCAGATAGCTTCCTAAAGGGAAACCTGTGGGGCACTGGTTTTATCTGGGCAGGAATGGCCAACCATTTTTAGTTTTCACCTGTTTTCCCTTAAGTCTCCTTATGATACAATTAAAATAAAAAAAGAATCAAAATATAAACAATAATTTTGAACCTCTAGTTAAGCAAAAAACAAACGTAGTTTCAGAAACAAAACATGAAAGAAACTGCACTGAATCTCGAAGACAAGATTTATTCTGGAGAGGCCGTTACAGACATGGGGCAGTACTATTTTTGTCATATTTTAGAGCACAAAAATTTCTACTATCCAAGTATCAAATGGGGAAATGCAGTGAATGAACTTTAGATGAGGAAAAAGAATATCACTCCACAAGAAATACTCTGCCACAGCAAGTCTTTGATAATAAACATCATGACAACAGCAAACAAAGACTAATGAAATGACATGGGCACCAACAGTAAACAAAGGTGGTAGAAAAGCAAGTGATATCTTCTAAAACACTTCATTAACTTCTTTCACCATTATAAATGTGCAAAAGTTGTAGATTCCAGGAAAGTAAGACAAACTGGGTATAAATGAAAAAGATTCTTGCTTCCTCTGCTGGGTACTGAAGGAAACTATAAAATAAAACTCATCTTACTTTGTCTCTTCATGAAGACATCTTTAAAATACCCTCAAAATAGGAGTCATCTCCCTTCGTCAATTTTTGACCAGAAAGGTAAATATAATAGCAGGAACGAAGATGTCTCATGGAAGTATGTGTTAAACAGCTAAAACTTGATTGATTGATTGCTGGGCCCTTGAGAGGCAGAAGTATGACCAAAATCCTAATTGCTTCTCACTACTGCAAAAATACTTTGGGGGTACACACACAATCTATTGACAGTGGTGGGGTTGGGGTAGGGGATGCATAACAGCACAAAAGTATGGGATGCTTAAAGAAAAGATGAGGTATCTGGCCAGGAGTTGGTCCTGCTGTCAGACACCTAACAAGAAAAATTTATTAGTTCTGCCTCTTTAGCAACCAACCCCAGTGTACCTTAATATTTTGCTTTTTAAATGAGTTTCACTTATAGGCCATATGCTAAGAAGAGAAAACTTAAGCTTCTCTATGTTTGTCCAAAGCAGTCTTTTCCCATCACAGAGACCCAATGAGTAAGAGTATAAGACACTGAATAGTATTTTTGGAAGTTAATAGGGGCAGTGTGGAGTGACAGAAAGAGAATAGATTCTGGAGTCAGAGACTGCTGAATCTTAGCTCTGCCACTTATTAGTTAGAAGAGAGGATGAGAGCATCAAATCCAGTCCATATTACTCAGACATTAGCATTTACTTACCTTGTCCCCTTGAGTAAGTAACTTAAAACTCTAAGCTTCCATCTCTTTGTCTGTAAAACTGAGGTGCTGCCACCTAACTCACAAGGTAGTTTATGAATACTAAAGTGCCTGGCACATAACACACACCCAGTTCCTTCTCTTCTCTCATCCTATGCTCCGAACATTGTTTCCAACTGAACCACTGCATTTTCTTTTCCTTCAAACTCCAGTAACCTGGAGAACCAACATGGAGATTTTGGAGTGGTGGCTGCTGTTATATACAGCATTATTGCCACAACACAACAGATACTTATCGAGTAGGCTTTATAGACCTATGATCCCCTCTTAGTTTTCTCTAGGGTTTAAATCTAGTCTTCTACATACCCAGCCACATAGTTACATGTTCATTACCGAAATTCCTTACTCAGCCAACAGATTTCCACATAGGGAGAGAGAACATGTCAGTGCAATCATTAAGCCACGAAGAAACAAAGGATCCACTTGCTCCATCATCAATTCTTGCAGAGCTCTGAAACACCAGGTGGAAAGTCTAGACCAGCACTGTACAATAAAACTTTCTATGACGATATCCACGTTCTGTATCTGCAATGTTCTGTATGGTATCCTCTAGTCGCATGTGGCTATAGAGCACTTGGAATGTGGCTAGTGCGACTGAAGAAATGAGTTTTAAATAATTTTGATTTAATTTTAATTCGCTTAATATTTACATAGCTACCAGTGGTTTAGTAGCTGCCATATTAGATAGTGCAGATATGAAACATTTCTAAGGCCAACCCATGTTAATTAGACATTAATGTTTATTTACCTTGTCCCCGTTCCATGGACACCGGTCCACTTCCTGGCATTCCAACCTGGGTCTGCATTCCTCCTAGAAGATAAAGTGCAGAAAAGAAAAACCCGAATTAGGATAATGGAAGAAAAATTGGAACAGTGACTGAGTTTACGAACTTCCCCATTCTGCCCCACAAGCAGAAATCTACAAAGGAAGATAACAACTATTCAACAATGCAATTAGACAGAAGATGGGGTTTGTTAATATAATTTATGATTTAGTGACAGAAAAGGGAGTTTGATAAGAATACATCATCTCACTGGTTATCAAAACCTTGGCAAGAAGCCCTGTTGCAATACAGGAAAACAATGCCACTTACCCATGGACCTCCTCTCATAGGAGGCAGTACTGTTCCTGGGGTATTTTGTAAATGTGTGGGTATACTGTTTTGCTTGTGACAAAGATTTGTGGGGGGACGGCTCGCACTGAATGAGAAGGTGCTAGATATCCTGCAATGCATGAGGCAGTCCCACAAAATCAAGAATTGCCCTGTTTCTTGTAAAACTTTCAAATACCTCATTGAACATTCACACAAATGAAAATCTGCTTACAGTCATCTGAACTTAGACCTAAGCTGGTTTTATTTATAAACACAAAGGTTCTTTGCACTGTTTTAAAATATATATATATATACACTGAATATTCCAGAAATGCAATTACTAAGTAAATTGGGGATACTGCAATTTACGAACTTTACCATGAGATTTCACCATTTCAGAAAATAACGCCATCAGTGTCAACTGTCCCTATGGCATTTGAGTTGCCAAAACAATATGCCTAAATCTAAATTTTTTTTTAGTAGAGACAGGGTCTTGCTATGTTGCCCAGGCTGGTCTCAAACTTCTGTCCTCAAACAATCCTCCTGCCTTCGTCTCCCCAAAGTGCTGTGATTATAGGCGTGAGCTACCATGCCCAGCCTGTATACATTTTTAGCTTTTACATTCATGGTATAGGTGCAAGCACCTGACTCCTACATTTTGTTTTTTAGTGTAGTTGTGCCCGAACACTTGCATATTAAAAATTCTTTTTTATTATCAATTAATGCCCTTTTACTTCTCCTCTATATTATAGTTAGGGCAATATACTGATTTTTTTGAAATCATGTTACATAGGTTACATCATCTGTGTATTTCATTTCAGGATAGCAGAGTCACTGCAAAATATCTGTTATGAAAAGGGGACACCGGATCTAATAGGGTTGAGAACCACTGGTCTACCTTAACCAGTTGGGGTATGACGACTGCTTTATAAAGAATAATCACGTACCACAAGTCCTTGTCTGGTCCTTTCCATATAGCATTAGTTCTCTTTTCATCAAAGGAGCAATATATGCTAAGAGTGGGGAGAAAAGACAAGCTGATCTATTAAATATTTGCAGTTCATTAATACTTCCGTAAAATAGCAAGTATACACCACATCTCCCTATTCCATTTAACATGCCAAGCACCAAAGAGCTATGGATTAAGAACCCAAAGAACTGGGTGCTAGTCCTGCTCTTGCCACTAAATAATTGTGATTCTGAACAAGTGACTTAATAAAATTACTACATTCCCAGGCTTCCTCAGTTGTTAAGTTGGTCTATACCAGTGGTTCTCAGAATGTGGTCCCCAGACAAGCAACAATGGTACCATCAGGGAATTTGTTAGAACTGCAAATTCTTGGGGCCCTACCTCACACCTACTGAATTAGTCTGAGGGTGGGGACTAGCTATCTGCATTTTGTAAGTTCTTCAGGTGATTTTAACATAAAGTTTGAAAACCACTGGTCTAAATGGTTTCAAAGCTCTCTTCTAGCCATAACATTCTACTATGTTCATTCTATCCCAACAAATCACCAAAACAATATAAAAATTTAGGACCTGAGGAAAGGAATGGCAGAAGCTATTATGGGCATAATTTCTCATAATACATCATCAACATAACAGTGCTTTTATTTGTATGCACTAGATTCCCAAAAGTGGAATTGGTGGGTCAAAATGTATGAATTTTGAATGTTAGACTACTTTCTTAAAAGCCTGAAAAACTTCACATTTCTCAATGCGTAAGTACCATTTTTCCCAGCAATATTAAGCATCATCTCTCTTTGAAATTTCTGCTAGTCTGATGGGTTTAAGTAAAGTAAAATCCTATTGTTAATTTATAATCCCCCAACTGTAAATGAATTTGTTTTTCTTGGCCATTTGGATCTTTTTTTTTTTTTTTTTTTGAGACAGAGTCTCACTCTTTTGCCTGGGGCGAGTGCCATGGCGTCAGCCTAGCTCACAGCAACCTCAAACTCCTGGGCTCGAGCAATCCTACTGTCTCAGCCTCCCGAGTAGCTGGGACTACAGGCATGCGCCACTATGCCCAGCTAATTTTTTTCTATATATATTTTTAGCTGTCCAATTAACTTCTTTCTATTTTTGGTAGAGATGGGGTCTCGCTCTTGCTCAGGCTGGTCTCGAACTCCTGAGCTCAGGACGATCCGCCCGCCTCTGGCCTCCCAGAGTGCTAGGATTACAGGCGTGAGCCACCGCGCCTGGCCTGGATCATTCTTTTATGAAGTGCCTACTCCTTTTCTTTGATAACCTTTTTTTTTTTTTGAGACAGAGTCTCACTCTGTTGCCTGGGCCAGAGTGCTGTGGCGTCAGCCTAGCTCACAGCAACCTCAAACTCCTGGGCTCAAGCGATCCTCCTGCCTCAGCCTCCCGGGTAGCTGGGACTACAGGCACGTGCCACCATACCCAGCTAATTTTTTCTATTTTTTTAGTTGTTTGGCTAATTTCTATTTACAGGAGAGACCGGGTCTTGCTCTTATTCAGGCTTGTCTCGAAATCCTGACCTCAAGCAATCCTCCTGCCTCGGCCTCCCAGAGTGCTAGGATTACAGGTGTAAGCCACCGCGCCAGGCCTCTTTGCTAACTTTTCTAATAGGTTGTTTGCCCCCTTCTCATCCCTGTCAAAGAGCTTTGAACAGGGTATCTCTCTCTTTTTTTTGAGGCAGAGTCTTGCCCTGTTGTCCTGGCTACAGTGCAGTGCCGTCGTCATAGCTCACTGCAACCTTAAACTCCTGGGTTCCAGTGATCCTCCCGACTCAGTCTCCTGAGTAGCTGGGACTACAGGCACATGCCACCATGCCCGGCTAATTTTTCTATTTTCAGTAGAGACAGGGCCTCACTCTTGCTCAGGCTGCTCTTGAACTCCTGAGTTCAAGTGATCCTCCCGCCTTGGCCGCCCAGAGTGTTAGGATTATAGGCGTGAGCCACTGTGCCCGGCCTGAATAGGGTATCTTAAAAATCTTAGTGAAGTTTTAATTTTTTAAATATTTTTTTCAGAGATGGGGTCTCGCTCTGTCGCTTGGGCTGGTCTTGAACTCCTGGCTTCAAGCAATCCTTCTGCCTCGGCCTCCCAAAGTGCTAGGATTACAGGTGTGAGCCACTGTGCCTAGCAGTTTTAATAACTTCAGAAGTATAAATGCTACAAACTCACAAAAACTATCACTTGAAAGTTTAATTATTTAAATTTCTTTTACACTTACTTTCTACTTTTATCTTTATTAACTCCCTCTTGGTATCTTCTGGTTTATTAGTTTTCTAATTCCTTACAATGAGTACTCAGAATTCCTTTATTCTTTTAAGGTAGGCATTTAAGGATATTCATTTTCCTTTAAGCACTGTACTCACTATTTCCCATACTTTTATGAATGAAGTATACATACTCCCTTTAGATAATTTATAAATTTCTTTTTATTTTCTCTTTAATTCGAGGATCACCTACAGTATATTCCTTAATTTTCCAAGTTTTTTTCAGTCACCTTTTAATTACTTCTAATTTTATTAGCTTGTAATAAAAGAATATGGTCTGTAAAATCTCCACTTTTTTGAATTTGTTAAAGCTTTATTTTATGGCTACGTACTGTACATGGTCTTTTTATTAAAACTGTTCCACGGTCATTAGAGGGGTGGGAAGTGTATTCTCTTTCTAGTCAAAAGATATAAGGCTGCCTCCATATAGTAAATGAAGCTTATTGATGCTATTATTTAATTTCTTTGTGTTCTTATTTTTTTGTCCACAAGCATAACGCTATGCAAAGTATGGTCCACGGAAGGTGCTGATCTACAAACTGTATGTTACTAGTTCACAAGGTTAAGTACAGAAACGGAGAGCAGAAATTTAGAAACTTTTACAGTAATTTGATATTGCCGTGACATCTAAGTGTATGATCAGTGTACCTGTCTCGTTGACCAGGGTACAGAGAAGTCTGAGTGTTTTTCAATTCATTTAATGAGCCTCATGTCATGGGTTGCGTATTTGTCACGTGTAGTAGGATTACATTACAACTCGTGATATTTTAAGGTAAGTTAGGCATCTATAACTCAAAAATGTATACAGTACAGAATCCATTTCTTTTACTGAAAGATAACGTAAGTCTACTAGGATAAAGTGGATAAATAAAAATGCTGAGTTTGCTGAAATATCTCTAAAAGTCTGTTTTTCCAGTCCTCATCAACTTAGCTTTCTAGACTGATTTCTCTACAAAACAGAATATAGATCTAAATTATTCCCCATTAGTAGTGTTGTCGTTAGTCTAACCTAGATTAGATAAATTAACAAGTCTGTTGCATAAAAAACTTTAAATATTGATAATATGTGTTCAGACTGGTGTTGCATATGGGGAATTGCTATTTCACTCAACTTTTTTTAGTTACAATTGTTAAATGATGAAAAGTTACGAGTGTAATAGCAATACTCTATTAATTGCCGATCTACATACTTTCAATGAATGTGTATAATTTTTAAATTTCTCTTTTTTCCTTTGTTGTTTGGTCTGATTATGTTTGTTGAAATACAATTTTATGTCTGTTTAACATAATAACAAATGTGATCATGTATTTTGTGTCTGTTTTCTTCATGACTTTTTTAACCTAATCTAATAGTCTCCGGTTTATAATGGAACAATTTGGTCTATTCATATTTAGCAAAAAACAACTATACTAGTTTTTATTCCTTCATCTTATTCTGTTTATTATTTACTTTACATTGTCCTTTCCTTTTCTCTATTTTGCTGGCTTGATTTAATTTCCATTCATTCCATTTTTTTCCCTTGTTAATTTGGAAGTTTTACTATGTTCTTCCACTTTACTGTCCCTTTCCCTGTTATCATAATCAGACAAAAAAGATTTGTATATAAAAAATCAACTATTTCCTCCATCTAGGATATATACTTTCTAGTTGTGTATTAATTTTGTATCAGGATCCCCTTACCACATAATAATTTGGTTGCATTGTGACAGTTGCTATGACAAAACTTTAGCAAGTACTGAAGTGGTGGAGACTCTAAATTAAACTTACCTCCAGGACCTAAGGAACCAGGGCCAGGTCCTGTGACAGCAGCTGGCATTTGCCCTGGCGCTGGAACTCCACCCTGCATAGAAGCTTGCATCAGAGGAGGTGCGCCATTGACGTGCATTCCACCCTGACCAAGAAAAAAACCAGAGTATCTTCATGTTTCTGTGGAGATTCAATACACTAAGTCAATGACCTTAAAGTCCTCTTCAAATTGATAGCTCTAAATATTCTACATCCTTTTTATATGGTATGTCTAATGTAGAATTAGATTTATCACACTCTTTGAATTCCACAGAAGCAAGTTGCAATATACATCGTGAGCCTGGTTATATGGAACACAGTTAAGATGGAACATATTCTAAATATAGAGATTGATAAGTCTTATCTGTGTGGCAAAATGGCATGTAGCACCTACTGTTGACTTCCTAATTGAGGCCTGGCAATAAGAGTTAAAAAAAAGTACCTTGAACCCAAGAAGAGAAAGAGACTGGGGCAAAAAAATAAAACCCAAACCAAAAAAACTGCTGGTAGTCCACATTTTGAAAATAAAAAAAATTTTTAATTTAACCAACCTTGGATATAATCCTGGTTTGGGGGGAATGTGAATTTTTTTTAATGCTACACTAAAGTTCCTTGAGGAAAAGGGAATGCTATCTTTTCATCTGTGTATTCCCCAGGAAACTAAGCAGTCCTTTGGAATAAAGAGCTCCATAAAGAATAAAAGCTAAGTTATAAAAAATCACATATATGCTTACAGAATACAAACAAAATGCTAAAACAGAAAATAGGAATCTGTATAGGAAGGTGGTCTTAAGAGAAAACAGGCTGAGTTCAGACAGAACGAGGTTAAGAACTAGACTTGCCACTTAAAATTGTGTAATTTCTGGACCAGCTAACTTCTCTGGGCCTTAGTTTATTTCCTCTCTCTCTCTCTGAAAATTTATTTAGAGCAAGTGTTGACAAACTATGGCCCATGGGTCAAATCTGGCTGTCTGGTATAAATAAAGTTTTATTGGAACACAACCACACACACTTGTTTATGTATTATCTATGGCTGATTTCATACTACTATGGCAGAGTAGTTGTGACAGAGATCCTATGGCCTGCGAAGCCAAAAATATCTACTATCTGGCCAATTACAGAAAACGTTTGCCAGCCTCTGCCCTGTACCTTCATACAATCCATCCAAATTGTTTACTTTGGCCAATCTGATAGGTGACAAGTGATAGCTTATTATAGTTTCTATTTACATTATCTCGTTTTATTTATTAGTGACAGATAATTTATTATATTGTCTCATTTTGAGGTGGAATACTTTTTCATATTTACTTTATATTTCCGCTTTTGTGAACTGTTCATGTCTATTGCCCATTTTTCTACTGGGTTACTGGAAATTTTCTTACTAATTTATAGGAGGCCTTTTTTTCTTTAGCACGAAAAACTACAGATATACAAGTCATATAGAAAATAAAATACCACCCGGCTTAGGAAATAAATTAAATCTCCTGTATGGTCTTCCCCAATCACATCTTGTACCCCATTCTCCTTAGACAACCACTAAAAATTCTTATAGATTTTTAAAAATTTTCTATGAATCATTACACATTGAATGTATTCTTCTGCAACTCACTCAACATATTTTTGAGATTTATGCAGACACATATATCCAACATTTAGGGAATGCTTCCACATTCACTTAGCTTCACTTTTGTATGGTATTACGTTTTTGAGTTATTTGTGTTGGTACCATGTATTCCAGTTCACCTTAACTGCGGTATGGAATTATGTTTTTGACAGTCATTCATACTGATATGTGTAGTTTATTCAACTGTTGTCAAGTATTCTGTTGGATAAATACACCACATTTTCTCCATTCTTCCACTGATATACATTTAGGACATTGCCAATTTTTCACTATCATAATGTGGCAATAAACATTCTTCAACATGACTAAGGGCTCTTTTATTAATGAGTCTGTGGTCCATCAAGTGTGTGGCAAATACTTTTTCCCAATTTGTCATTTGTCTTTGATGTTTACTTCTTTTTCTTTACACAGAAATTTTTTAATTTTCAAATGTATCAATTTTTTATGGCTTCAGGGTTTTGTGTCATGTTTGGAAAGTGAGCTTTAATTTTTCATTGGTAACAATGGAGATAATAAGAGTGCCGACCTCACACAATTGCTGTCAGGATTAAATGAAATAATGCATATGGAATTATGAAGTGCCAACCACAGTGTCAGGCATACGCACACACACAAAGTTAGCTTATAAGAAAAGGGCATACGAGAAGGATTTCTTTGTTTTACAAACTTGGGATCGAATCTATTCAGATGCAATGTGCTCTGCAACCTGGAAATTGCTTTTAAGCCTGGAAATTGAAATTATCATCTCTGGTTCCTGACCATTCTTCTTTCAATATATTCGCCTAAAAAGAAAATGACATTCTAAGACAGATAAAAGAAATGCTAAGGGATAAAGCCCTACCAAAGACTGGGCCTGAGGGGCCTGAGGATTCTGCTGGTTCATGGACACATTGGATCCTGAGCCAGGCCCAGCACCATGGACTGGCTGAGCATTGCCTGCAATCAGCGTTGGGATATTTGTCTGGCGATGCAGAATTTTCTAAAAAGTAAAAAGAGAAACCTATGAGCTGTCTGTTTAACCAAGCAATCAGGCAGTTCCTATCCCACTCAAGGTTTGCCCTATCATCTTACAAAAGAACAAGAAGCACTCACCAGGGCAATCTCTGGATCCACAATTCTCATCACTACCTGTGCTTGCAGCAAAGCATAAGCCAATTGAGGGTTCTGAAGCAACATGTTCCGTGCTTCCTGAGGGCTATTCTGGACACAAAGCTGAGAAGATAAGCAGATTCATCATCAGGTTCAATACTTATTACCTAGAAATTGATAGTGATTTAGAGCCATTCCCATCTGAGAAATGTAATATTCAAGAGGCTCTTTAAGTTATCATCAGTTTTTGCACGGCACAAAAAATCTTGGTCATGGCAGGCAAGGGAAGGAAGAGGCATTTCAAATATTGTAATAGTATCATTTAGGAAAAAAGCCCCATTTTAATATCTACATCTGATATCTATGGGCCACAAAAACCCAGTTGGATTATGTGAGTAGTTGTGTTCATGTACAAAAACAGAAAGTTCTTTGTATGAAATGTAAAATTTACTGTGCATATACAGAATATTGGAGGTGTAAGAAATGGTAGTCTACTAGCACTCTGGGAGGCCGAGGCGGGCGGATTGTTTGAGCTCAGGAGTTCGAGACCAGCCTGAGCAAGAGAGAGAGACCCCGTCTCTACTAAAAATAGAAAGAAATGATCTGGATAACTAAAAATATACAGAAAAAATTAGCCGGGCATGGTGGCACATGCCTGTAGTCCCAGTGACTCGGGAGGCCGAGGCAGTAGGATCGCTTGAGCCCAGGAGTTTGAGGTTGCTGTGAGCTAGGCTGACGCCATGGCACTCACTCTAGCCAGGGCAACAGAGTGAGACTCTGTCTCAAAAAAAAAAAAAAAAAAAAAAGAAATGGTAGTCTATAGACACAATTTCTATTTGAGCTCATTGATTCCATTGATTTTACCAATTAACTCCCTGAAAACCTGATGTAATTTGCTTTATTCATAACCTAATGCCTCCTCCCACCTTCATTTGTTTCATCAGCTCAAACATCTGCTCTGGTGGAAGACTGGCAACTGCTTTGCTGATGGACTCAGGGGCATCCTCAGGACTGATGGTCTCTCCATAAGGTGACTCAATGACAGGGGCACCAGTGCCAAGGCCTAATCGGGAAGAAAGTACAAGAAAGTTAGGGAGGCAAAATAAAAAGCTGAATCATTTCAAGTGTCTACTTTCCAGGGCTGCTGCAAGAATTAGCCGATAACTAAATTCTCTGGAGCTGAGAAATAAATGAATTAGAAGTCTTTTGTTTCTGTGAAGGAAAGGGAGAGTGTATTTTCCGTTCTCAGAGGAAGGCTGGGACAATTAGAGAACAGTCATATTTTCTTTTGACAAGCCATTTCAGAAGCAAAAGGTTTAAATAGAAAAAGATGCTAATTCAAAAAATTCCTGGATCTGTAACCTCACGAAAAAAGCCATAAAAATGTCTTTAGTACCTCTACCAGTTACACATCTGGCAACATAGTCGGAGGTGCGACAATGACATAGCTAGTGCTATTAATGGCTTGCTGAACCTGAATTCATCTTTTAACAAGAAATCAACTCCCTGGCAACTGAAGAACTTCTAAAGTCAACTTTACCTGTTTCTCAAAGATATATACTTCCCTAACTCAGGCACCTCAGGTTGATTAAGTAAAGAAGCTGTGTGGATACCAATTCCAGCATATTCAAAACTTATCATAAATGGAAACTCTTCATCATTACATGTTTAGTAATTCATATTGCATACAACTTGGGATTACACTCACTCTTCAGCTCTTCTTTGTTCTTTTCACTGGCAGCATTGTCCACGCGAAGCGCTCTCCCACTGAATTCGCGCCCATTCAGGTTCCGCATGGCACTAAGGGCCGTCTCTTGGTCTTGGTATTCACAGAAGCCATAACCCTTTGGCTTTCCTGTCTCCCTGTCATATACCAATCTAGAGAGCAGAACCAAGTATTAGGCACAAATGTTATACACGTACAGGGTTCCTGTTGATATTGCCATGCTCTAATTTGACCCACTGTAAGATATGTAACCTTACAACTCTGATGGCCTCACTGAAATATTTTTAAAAACACTTTTAATGAAAAAACCGTATCTTTTTAGGTAAGAATGAATGTGAATTGGATGGTATGTGAATTATATTTCAAAAAAGCTGTTACAGAGGTGGGAGGATTGCTTGAGGCCAGGAGTTCAAGATCGGCCTCGGCAACACAGCAAGACTCCATCCTTAAAAATTTTTTAAAAATTAGCTGAGTGCAGTGGCATGGGCCTGTAGTCCCAGCTACTTGGGAGTCTGAGGCTGGAGGATCATTTGAGGCCAGGAGTTCAAGACCAGCCTGGGTGATACAGCGAGACTTGTCTCAAAAAACAAACAAAAAAGAAGTTACAAAAATAAATGCATGTGAAAAGTCACCAGTAAAAAATACCTGCCATTATTACTAAGAGACAAATTTGTGGTGATTTTTAAGAAGCTCCTACCAAGAAGTAAAAGGGGATCTCACCTGAAACTAACAACAGGTCCAACCTCAGAAAAAATGTCCTTCAACTGCTCTTCAGTAGCTTCATAAGGAATGTTCCCCACTAAGGAAGAAAACAGGTAACATTAAAATTCTGAGTTTGTAACCTAGATCTTTAGTGAGAAAGCTAACGGTATTAGTACCTATTTATATCATTAAATATTAAATACATAACTGGCTCAAAATTGTGTTCTCCCAATTCCAATGTATTTCTTCAGACCACTTAACAAGGGAACTATACCACTGAGACTAAATATAAAAGGGAAAGATACTCCTAAACGTTAGTTCCCAGACTGATCTGACAAGTATCAGATTTTCCTTAGCTTTGGTGAAAATAAATACTTAGGCATTGCTATTTACCTGAAGGTCTGCAAATCTTATCAATGACTACCAAAAATTTCAATGTTATAACTTTTAAAACAGGTTCATATGCCCGTATTTCCACACAGACACTTAAAGGGAGAATGATCATGAAAGTAAAAATTATCCGGAACTGCTTTGTCACATCCCTTTCAAAAGCGCTTTAAAATAACCACACATACTTTAAAAAAACAACTTATTTCAGCGAAAAAGGTTACTAAGAATAGTTTAGCTCCTCTTTAATTAAAATTCTTCTGACAAGGTCTTAATTATTCATTCATTCATTTATTTACAATCCATCTCAAGACATCGAATGGCCGCTACCACTATCGATGAACTAAAATGTTACAGGTAAAAAGCAAAAGATGAAAGTCTTTAGGAGAGGGCAAGAAGTGGACACAGGGCTCTATACCTCAGTATATATAATCTGTATTGTGGGATAGGGGATGAGACTAGTACGGGACACTGAGGGACTACTGCCATGCGCCTTCTCTTCTAGATAATTGAAGTTTATGGAGAAACGCATATAAGCTGGATGCTAGTCTAACATCCTCAACGACACTGAGGAAAGCCTACAAGACCTCTGGGGAAAGAGAGCGTCTCTTTGCCCACGAGTACACCAGGTTGGCCACCCTACATGATAGGCAGGGAAGAGCTGCTCGCGCGACCCATCGCCGGCTCCCGTGGCGATTCACGAGGTTGGAGGTGCAGAGGGGCGTTCCTCGCCACTCCCTGCCTCTTTCTGTCCCTCCCAGATGCTTGGCTCCAACGAATTCCTCTCACCGAACACAGAACGTAGAGAACGATCCACCGCAGGGTCTCTCACAGACAAACTCGCCATAGCGCTCTTTCGGTGGCTTCCGGTGCGCCAAAGCCCACTTCCGTATGGCGCACAAGCCCACAGCAGACCACGCTTTCGTACCGCACGTGAACCGGAAGAGCCTGGGCGGGGCGGACGCGGGGCCACTCTTCTGGCGGTATTGCTTCCAGTCGCCGGCGCGCGTTTCGTCCATGCGAAGACTAACCCCCACCTCTGGGCGGAGCTACAGCCTGAGAACAATTCCGCTGTGAGCCAGATACAGGCGGGGCCGGGCTGACTTCCTTATTCTGCTTTAGGCTGACGCAAGTACTCATCAACCACAATAAAGATGGCGGCAACGGCTTTACCGTGGTAACAAGGGAGTCACTTGATAACAACTGTGGCACTTTTCATTTTAGTTCCGCCCTATTAGGGGAGGGAAGTGCTTGGGCCCGCCCCGACAGCGTGCATATTATTATTTTGCTAAAGCCGAGAGTGTGTGGAGATGAGGGAATAGAGTCGCGCCAGCCGGTAGGGTGGGAGAATGAGCGGCGCTCTGCGTCTAAGCACCAGCGTAGCTGGGGAAATGGGGAGGACCAGGGAGAGCAGACCCCCATCTGCTCTCGTGTAGCCTTTGGGCTCCGTGTGCTAGTGGTGAGGTGGTGCGGCGGGGGACATTGGCAGGCAGAGTATTGGAAACAACAGAAAACATCATCAACCGGTGAGTCCACGCTCTGGTGCCTGCGCCCTTGGGATATGGCGTGCAGGACTAGTCGTTGCCACTTTCTGGAAACACAGCCCTTATCTGGATTGGAGGAAACCCAGAGGGCACCTATGGAGAATAGGGTTAGGGAATGAAAAATGGTAGGAGCCAAGAGCTCTGCCAGGGACTTGTCCGAAAAAGGGAGACAGATAGTCAAATAGCCACAGAATTTGAGGCACGGACGTTTTTACTCTGCATGTATTAGAAGTGTATATGAAATATGAGAAATATGTAGAAAAAATAAGTGCTACTTTACACCGTGGAGCATATCACTTTAAGAAGTAATTCTAGTAAAGGTAGTTTCGGAAGAGTATTCCTACTTCCAGGACTCTGGAGTTCTATTTGCAATCACTGTGTGACTAAGAGAACATCTTGTATAATAGCGTAGTCCAAAACGAGACTTACAGTTCCATAAAAGGTACGGTTTCAAATTTGGTGTGTGTCATTGTTGCAATGTGGTGAACCTTTTGCTTAAATGCATGTATGGCCGGATATAGTTCTAACCTAGTGTTTTACAGACTTGCATGGACAAAAGATTCACCTGGGGTACTTAAGTAAGGGTATAGATTCCTGGGGCTCCACCCCAGGCATATTGAATGTGATTCCAGAGAGAGAACTTGGGAGTCATTATTTTTAAACGAGTGCCCCTGATGATTCTTAGAGTCATGCAACTGGGGTAGCATGGTAGTTATTGAGGTAGCTTTATGGCAACATTTAGGACAACTGCACTTTCTTATTAAATTTCCCTTAAAGCAGTTCTCAAAGTTTTCAAGCCAGAACCACTCCTTGTAGGGGAGGATGTTTGGAAAGTACAGGAGCATTTTTGGTTTTTACAATGACTGGTGCTGAGGAGAGCCAGAGATGATAAGTAGAGACAGGGCAGCCCTACACAATGAACCCCTCCCCGCATCAAATGCCAATAATGTCTCTCCCCTTGAGACACTTAATATAAGCCATATTAGACCAAATGGACCCTGGATCTGAAGGCCATGTTGCATTGCCAACCTTGCACAAATAATTTGTGCTTTAGCCTTGTCACAACTGTGGCTGATCCCAATGAATTAGTAATAATAAAAGCTAACATTTATTGAGCATTTGGTCTGTCCTCGTTGTATTTGTTTTCTATTGTTGTGTAAGAGATTTCCATAAACTTAATGGCTTATAACAACACTCAATTATTAGCTCACAGATTTGTAGGTCAGAAATCTGAGTGGACTTTATTGGGTTCTCTGCTTAGGATCTCACAAGGCTGAAATCAAGGTATTGGGCTCTTATCTGGAGTCTTTAGGGAAGAATCAGCTTCCAAGCTCATTTTTCTTAGCAGAATTTGGTTCTTTGTAGTTGTAGGACTGACGTTCTTATTTCCTTGCTGGCTGTTGGCTGGGGCCTGTCACTCTTTGCTCGTAGAGGCTTCTTTCTGGTCTTTACATGTGGGCTTCTACATCTCAGAGACAGCAATAGCACATTGAAACCTCCTTATCCTCTGACTCTCTAACTTCCTCTTCTTCGACCAGCTGGGGAGAACTTTGCTTTTAAAGGACTCTTGTATATGGGCCAGGCCCACCCAGATAATCTCTCTATATTAAGGTCAACTGTGCTATGTAACATAACCTAATCATGAGAGTAAAATACATTATAATCACTGTCCTGGGAATTACGCAGGGCAAATACATCAAGGGGGTCAGGAAATCTTGGGGCCATTTTGGACTTCCGCCTGTCACACCTGTTTTATAGATAAACATGTTGAAGTAACTTAACTTAGGTCCCTAGGTCCCACAACAAGCAGCCAAGGCATGGTTTGAACTCAGGTTGCTCTGGCTCCAGAGACTGCTTAGCTGCTGTATCTCCTGCCTCTCAGTACAACTGAGGAAATGTGGATGGCTCAACATATTTTATTGCCATTTTTGAGAAAGAGTGTAGAGCACATGACTTGGTGATGGTGGGTTGGTGGCTCCTAATAATGAGCCACTCAAGAAAAGGTTGAGGCACGTAGCCGGGCCTTGTTCTGCTATCATCAACCATCTATGGAAAATAGACTGTTGGTTCTATCACTTCAGCAACCACCCTCACTCTACTGGTTATAAAAGAGGAGGTGTGTGTATGGGATATATCCTAAGCACTTGCTTTTTTTTTTATCTTTAGGTTTCACTTATGTACCCGTGACCTCTGCCTCAGTTCCTGTCCGCGAGAGTCTGTCCCTGAATGACATTTCTTTTGCCTCCAGTTTATATCAAAGTGAAGATACAAGGTAGAATGTCTCTTGCTGTTGTAGGTGTTATGACTGAGCCTCAATTAACACAATCATATAGGTAAGGTGTGACGAGGTAGAGGGAACATAAGGAAAGAAGCATTTCTATGTAAATGGGACTAAGTATATAGGATAAATGCTTCTTGGGGTTTTGAACAGAAGAGAAAGTGTACCTAGTGGAGTATCAAAGAATTTGGAAAACCATAGTCAAGATTTGTGGGGCCTTTTCAGAAAGTTATGTGGAAAAGAATTCTTATCCAATCTTGTCGATGACACTAACAATCTTGGATGAGGTACGCATAAGTGAAGCAAGCAAAGACATTTCGTGACCGTGAGGGCACAGAGATGTGGGTTCTTTCTCCTGGTCATAAAGGTCAAATTTCCAGGCTATGATAAGTACTACCTCATGTATGATGCATGTTTAAAGTTCCTCAGAGAGCCATGGAATGAAATCCCTCAGTGGTCCTGCAGGGAATATCTGAAAAGGCAGCAACTCCTGGTTAAATATCATTACATGAAAAAGGTGCCAGATGACACTGGTAGCATTACCTGTGTTAGGAGAAATCTTCAATGAGCAGCACCTGCAAGAACTAAGGAAACTTGTAGTCCCCAGAGAGCACCTGATGCTGACACAGGTCCTGATCAGTATCTGGATGAAGGTATCAGTTGGCTTGCTTTCCAGAAAGAAATACCGTTCCTAAGTTCTGCCCTACTGCATAATCAGACTGGTTCTATAGCAATATCTACACTTTTTAGGAATATTTGAGAGTTCAGCCCTGAAACTACTCAACAAAGAGTTGTCCAATCCATCAAAACTGATCATTCAGGTCTTTAAATTTTAGCATTTTCAATTTTTGTTTCTTAGCTAACTAATTTTGTTCTCAATGCACACTGTGTATATTTTTTGTATTTCTTTCCCAGAATCCTATTCCTTCAAAGAAGGTTCAGGGTTGTTCACTTGCTCAAAGTCCGCGTTATGAGGTATGTTGCTTGGTAGAAGGCCAGGGAGTTCAAGAGGATTTGAGGAAGATTTGCTCTATCCTTGGCAAAGGCATGGTGACCTCTTGTTACAAATGAGGACTGCTTCCAAGCCAAGGACTAGGAAAAACTGGGTAAAAGGAGGAAGTCTTTGGTTTTTTTTTAAACCTGGAATCCACTAGGCTGGTCTAAAACTTATGTCTCTTTGTGGGCTTGTTCTGTTTCAGAATCAGAACTCAGGGATATTGTTGCCTAGCACATGGTGTGTTAGTCTGTTTTGCATTGCTATTAAGGAAATACCTGAGGCTCGGTAATTTACAAAGAAAAGAGGTTTATTTGGGACATGGTTCTGCAGGCTGTACAAGCATGGCACCAACATCTGCTTCTGGTGAAGGCTTCAGGTAGCTTCCTGTCAAGGCAGAAGGCAAAGGGGAAGCAGGCATGTTACATGGCAGGAACGGGAACAATAGAGGGAGGAGGTGGTGCCAGGCTCCTTTAAACAGCCAGCTCTTGTGTGAACTAATAAAGTGAGAACTCA